>SNQJ01S0015637.1:207908-274027 GCA_010110895.2 Picea sitchensis | reverse complement strand
ATGGAAGGCTCTTTGGGGCCCTCACACAGTTTGCTTTCCTTACAAATGAGAAGAACTGAGCATAGCAGTGAAAGAACTCTCGGTGATGCAGCTGATGGGTTGTTGTTTAAAGGATGAGCCCTTAAACCATCTGAACAGCATAAAAATGCTTAGAATTCCTTGCCAAAACAGTGTATCCTCACGGCGGTCACATAACCTTCTCAAAGTGTGAACAGGGACCCTTTTAGGGTTTATTTAGGTCATTAACCCGCCGATTTTGCGGATCCGGCTCTGATTTGAGAGTCAAATCAACTTGGGAGCCAGTCCGTAAGCGGTTGGGAGGCCGACCTATTCAATTAATGCGTTGTTTTAGCAGATGCACGGGTTTTTGTGTTGACAGCCGCGCGTCGAGCGCGCATGCGCGAATAACACGTTTTTGTCCTGCGCATGCACGCGCGCACCAAACTGTTGTAAAGCGCCCTTCAATTTTTGGTTACTTTGTATAGTTTTTGGCCCTTCTGGAGTGCTGTGAAATTAATTCAGTGCCATGAATGACTTCATTGTTGTTTTGATGATGTGGAGTTCTTGTCGCTATGTGCAGACGAAATTTCAGTGATAACACTTGCCACTCAATTTCCAGGGTTAGAAGAAGTGTTATTCTCTACGTTCCATCTATGTGTTCTTGTTTGAGCTTGTGTTAGAAGAATTCTGACATTTGGATTCTTTGAGTTCTTGCTTGAGTGCATGTTTTGTTTGTATTTTTTTCTTCATAATCATTTGCTTCGACATTGAAATATTTAATTGAAAGTAACGAAGCAGAAAACATTTCATTTGAAATCATTTCATTGAATTTAAAAAAAATTAATAGTTCTTGCATTCTAGTTAATGGGTGGAGCATTTTTTAGCATGCATTTTGAAGCAAAGTAGTTCAGGAATCATGTATCCTACAGTTTCTTTAACTCATATAAAAATACCTTTTGCATTAAAATATTAGTTCATGTTTCTTGCATTAAATGTTACAATTGTTTCTTTGCTTGAAACCTCTTGCTCATTTTTGTAGATAGGCTTCATCGAAACTAAAGATTGCATTTCATTCATTTTTTCTTTTGAAGTATTCTTGGAATCAGAGTGATAAAACCACATAGTTTCACTTCCATTTACCCTTTTTAGTAAAAAAAACCATAAAAGGAAGAAGTGCATCATCTGATATCAATTATACTTTTTTCTTGTATAGAAAACCAACAAGTCTAGGATTTTAGGGCCTTGGTTGTAGGGTGGAGAGTAAATTCTCCAAGGCCACTGAAACAAGCATGTAGAACTCTAAAGAGTGAAAAAATTCAACTGTCATATAGGAATATCCGAGAACCCCCTCTAACACAAAGTATAAACACGAGGGTGCATGCATAAAAGAAACAAATTTTACCCCTCCAAAGATTAACCAATCGTAGTGGAAAAAGCGCATATTGGGGGTTTTTCTTGAGTGTTACTAGTTCATTTGGTCTTGGCGCTTCAGGAATATTGAATCCGTTCGAGGTGCTCAGGAGAATTACTTGTCCACTTTCTTTCATTCCTATGGAAGTGCTTCAAACTTTGTTATCCTCCCCATACGTTCGGTCCCAACTATCAATTTTACACCCCCGAAGGCTGACTATGAGTTGGTAACCCTAGTAACCTTTCCTAGGTATCTACAAATGTGATTATGGGGGTTTCCCACGGTACCTGGGGTAGATTTCATATCACACTTTCAGTACCCTTGGAGGGTTATCCCATGAAGTGAGGGTTTTTCGCACTGAGAAGCGTTGTTACGTGGAGGTAGGGGTAATTTCTTCTTGTATCTTCATTGATGGTATCATCTCCCATCTCCGGAAGATCCTTAATTCATTTTTTTCCTGTTACAAAGGACTTGTTTGCTTTCTCTTATCTTATAGAGACTTTGGTATGTTTTTCCCTTTGATTTGGTGACCTTAGGTTGATTCTGTGTTAATGGAAACATTTCCTAGGACTACCAACCAAAGAGAACCCCTTTTCACGAGGAAAATTATGTTTATCCTTATTTTGGAAACATTGGTCCTCCTTAAATTTCCACATTGAGTCTTCCTGGATTTACTATAAGATTATCGATATGGTTTTTTTCCACTCCGGTGATATGGAATTACCCTGGTGTTTTCAATGAAATCCCTCCACCCCAAGAACATCAACCTCATGTTGACCCTTTTCCTTCTTCTCTCATTGCGTCTTCTTCCATTTCTTCTTATTTTCTCGATGAAAGTATTAATACTAGTAACCTAGAGGATCAAAAGAAGAATAAAAGGAAGAACAACAAGAAGAAAAATAATCAAGAGGGAAATCAACCAACCATTGATAATCATGTTGGGAGTGTTGATGATATTTACAAGCCTACCAACACACATCGAAAGACAAAATTTCCTTGCAGCTTTGTAAGGGTGACCACCTTCTTAAAAAATTCCTTGGTATTCCCAAGGTTTTAGAAGTGTGGTCGCAAGGTTCTCAACAACCCATGTTGTCAGTCGTTGCAGGTCATGCTGGTGACAACCCATCAACCAATATTCATCAAGTTGGGGGGAAAAGGGTCAAGTAAAGATTCCTTTCTAGTTATGCAGGGAAATGCACCACACTTAATTTTTCCCTCGTATGTATGAATCTTCACAATTTTTGGAACACATTTCTATTTCACAGAAAAAACCTCCAATTTCTTCCCATGAACCTTCTCCCAACCAACCATTGGTTGATGAAGTGGTCAGTCTGATTCCATCCTCGATAAATCTCACTCTCCCCTTGGAGACTGAAGTTAATAAAGTGGTTGATCCAATACGGTCCTCAATCAATCCCACTCTTCCCTTGGAGAGTGAAGTGGATACTGCTCGGGTATTTATTGTTACGTTAGATTCCTCCAAAGAAGGGGGAATTTCACCCATCTCAATGACACCCACAACAAATACTGAGGTCATTTCCTTTGATTAGAATATTCTGACGGAGCCTCACCTTCCCTCCTACCTACATTTCCAATTTTTTGTGCAGGTTTTCTATTAGCTCACAATACATATCACTAATGTTGATGAAGGTTCTTTTCTCGTCATTCTATCCTCCACTTATTGGAAATTTATGGGTTCCCCTCATCTTGTGTAGGTGACCCATCATATGTGACATTTTAATAGAAGACCTAGAGAACCTTTAGGGATCCTTCCTTAGTATCCCATCACCTTAGGAGGGGAAATTGTATGTATTGATGTTATGATAGTCCACGACTCCTTGGAATTTAATTTTCTCCTTGGCCAAGACTATGTTTATGCTATGAAAGATATTGTGTCCACACTCTTTTTAGTGATGTGTTTCCCTCATAATGAAAAAATTGTGACCATTGACCAACCTTCATTCATAGGTCTTGATATGACTACTAAACATATGACTACCCTGAATGTTCCTTATATGAAAATGGTTTCCCACCTGCCACATGTTAATTATGTGGCATCATGTCCCATGCATTCTAATTTGAATGAGAAGGAGCCTCTCTCTGTATGCTCACCTTATTTAGAATTATATCTGATCATTGACATGGTGAACCAATCAATAGGGGATTTGGAGCCTAATCTTCCGCTCATTATCCCCACTACGTTACTTGATATGTACTCCTTCTAGAGTTTTGTTCTTCCATCTGATGAAGACCTCTTGGAAGCCATGCTTAAGGGTTATGAGAAAATTTCCTGGTTTTGTGTCAAGATCGTTAGAAAATGAAATAGAGGATTATGAGAAAAAAAAAAATCTTGTTTCAAGCTCGTTAAAAATGAAATAGAAGGTCATGAGCATAGTTCCATTTTTGTTTCAAGATCATTAAAAAATGAAACAGATACCCAATATCATAGTTCTTTTCATGTGTCAAGCTCGTTAAAAAATGAAACAATCCCCCCTCCAATTAATTCGATTCTTCCACTAGCTCTCGTACCTAAACCTTCATTTCATCCTCATGTATTAGTTGATCCTTTTTATTCCTCCCTATCTCGTGAACTTATTCATATTAGTAGTCAAGAGTCATTTTAGGTGCATAAGAAAAGTCGATGAATGAAACAAAGCTTGGGGGTCATGTCTGCAGCCTCTCGACATCATGATGGAATTAAGCCACTATATTTTGTGGATCATGATGGGGCAAAAGTACCAACCTATGGACATCATGTTGGGAATAAAAGTCACTAATGAGTATCACTCAAGCATATTTTTATTCTCTATTTCAAGCTCGTGTAAAAATTAAACCGACCCTCAGCATAGTTTTATTCTTTGTTTCAATCTCGTGTAAAAATGAAATTGACCTCGAGCACAATTTAATTCTTTGTTTGAATATTGTATAAAAATGAAACCTACCTCGAGAACAATTTTATTTTTGTGTTAATCTCGTTAAAAAATGAAGCAAAAAATCAAGAATATTTTTATCACATTTTAGGGCTTGTAAAAAGTATATGAAAAATGAACTCTTTGCAGTACAATCGAGCATATTTTTATCACTATTTTGGGATCGTAAAAACTATATGAAAAAAGGAACTCTTTGGAGTCTCCTTTAAGCTCTTTTTAGAATCCCTAAACATGAAAATATTGTCGTGTCAGCTTGTTTCCTTTCACGCTATTCGGTATAAGGATGGACTGGATGGACTAATTATGAAAAAGGAACATGCTAGTGACCCTCAACCGGAAGAATTCTCCCTTGTATTATTTTACACTTTTTCGGGCTTGGGGGTACTAAATTTACAAAAATCAAAACCCTTGGATTCGTCTTTAAGATATTTTCAAACTCTCTAAACTTGAAAAGACCACCGATCTTTCGTTCTTTTGGCTCATAAAATTATGCATTGAAGGACCCATACGATTCCAAACCCCTCCTTCTTCAGGTTCATTAAACATGTGATAAGGGACTCATCAAAGATGAGCTACACTGAGCATCTTTTATCCTCCTCAATATCATTAAAAAACAAACAAGTACTCGCCAATCATGGTGGGGAAAAATTGAAGGAAGTGAGTCAAGTTTTTGGAAAAAATTATGGCAGATGTATATTTTCTCCCTTGAACATGCCTCTTATTTGCATCTCATATTAGAGTTGGATAATATACTTGTCTCTGAGTCATATCAATTATGTGTGTCATTATAATTTTTCTTTCCAATCGAAGAGTGCTCTGATTATCATCACATTATGTTCATGGTACTCATCGAGTCAATTCTTCCAAGTCACTTGTTGTACCTCACAATGTTCAGGGGAAGTTTCACTTCAAACCACCCACTTTGCAGTATTACCATCTTTCATCCTCTTGTCAGTCCACACACATTTAATATATCATCTTACATCACTTTCCAGTGTATGTTTCTTGTGTTGATGGTGGGGGACCCATCATGGACCTCCTTCAATGAGTCTATTTATGTTGACTTCAACAAATTATCTAGGAATTAGACTTAGAAAATAGTTATTACCTTGGAGCCTACATGCCTCAATGGTAGTTTTCCTCTCCTTTGACAATATGTTTACATCATTGGCCTATGATTGAATGACTCCATCGATGTTTTACTTCATCTCATTTATTCACATTCATTAGAATGTACTAGGTTACCTTGGGAGTCATTGTGAACATTGGTGATTTACCTCACACTTGTTAATGGTATACATTAAATGGCTGGTAATCAAGTGGTTTCTACCATGTTCAACATCAATACATATATTCACATGGATAGAATCGTATTTTTTTAGGATTGGGATGAATACCCTAGGTTGGGTGCTCACTTTGTTATGTGCTTCACCCAGGTTGCGTTGGAGATCATTTTACTATGCATAAGATTCTAGTATAACCATCATATTGGAAATATCACTAATGTATATGTTGTCATAGAGATCCACTTTGTATTTTTCTGTGGCTATGTTTTCTTATCTCCACTGTGTATTCTTTCATGGCTACGACTTGATTGAGTCATGGAGGTATGGATCCACATTGTATGTTTGGTGTCCATATCATTAGTCAATGATTTAATTGATCTGCAGTGTGTTGGTAAACAACCATGATTTGAGTCGGCTTACTACGAGCATAGGTATGCCTACCTCGGGGATTATACATATATATTGTTTTATGTTTTTTTCCAGCTTCTACCAGGCTCTCCTACTTTAGCACTCTTGCATGAATATTTTTGTAAAGTATTTCGGCCATCAGATTCTCCTACGACCTCACACTTTAGGGGGCATCTGTTACACACCTAAATGTCACACTTAAGTGTTGTAAGTGTCATATGCACCTTATCAAGTGTCGTATGCACTTTAATAAATGTTGCATGCACTTTATCAAGTGTCATATGAAACTTACTAAGTGTTTCATGCACGTTATCAAGTGTCGTATGCACCTTACTAAATGCCATATGTACCTTACTAAGTGTTGCATACACTTTATCAAGTGTCATATGCACATTACTAAGTGTCGTGTGCACTTTAATAAGTGTCACGTGCAATTTAATAAGTGACACATGCACTTTATTAAGTGTTTCAACATTATTACCATGTGAGAACATTTTTCATAATCCATAGTCATTGTGGAGGATAAAAACACTTCATGAGAAGGTCAAAACAATGCCTTTTACCTTGATATTTTTACCATTTTTGAAGTTCAACGCTCCCCTGCATGTGTATAGAGAGCATTGAACTCTTGTCAACTCTCCCATGCCCATGTATAGGGAGCATTGTCAAAACCCTGTGTTCAATGTTAGAGGAGCATTGAAGTGGTTGGAGGGAGTTATGTCTATCCCACCTGATTCTAAGGGTTATTTTTGAAAATATGAAGTCAAGTATTTGAGTCATATCGTGTGGCTCCATCTTAAGTAAAATCAATATCAAATTATGGAGAAAAATCCTCAACTATTTTCTAAAATACTTCATGATGGTTACTCCTCCAACTCCTATATAATGAGTTCATTCCAAGTTGAAAAGGGAGGAGAATCCATGAGAGCATCATAATTATGATCTTGAGACATTCAGGAGAGGGATGGATAGGAGATCTTGGAGGAGTTGTTGCAACGTCAACGTTGGATTGTAAGTGATTTACTATGCATTTCTATTAATATATAACTTGTCCTATGCCCTTCATGGTTTGTCTCACTTGTTACATGCATGTCTATTTTTGTTAAAGTCGTCATAGATAGATTTTTTGTCACCTAGAAATATAGAGTAGAAGAAAATATATTCCTCTTTGTTCATTACAGGTCCTATCTTGTGCCTAGGAGATTGGTCAACAAGGTCAAAGTCTAGAGAAGGAAGGAAAATCATTGTAAAAAAGGTATGTCATCCATCTCATTCTTATAACTCTGATTCTTGAAGTAGGTCTAATGGGAAGTTAATGTCCATTTGTTTTCTTCTATCTTTGGATCAAAGTTGGGGCCTTCATCCAAAGGGGGTTTCACCTGTCCGTAAGGGGGGACTTTACCATACCAAACCTCTTCGTAAATTTTGGAAACAATAATCCGTAATGTTCAATCATGCATGAATGATATCATTTCTTACGTTGGAAACATATGCCACTAATACTCCCACATATGATTTGTCCACTAGTTTCTCTGTCAATAAATTAAGTGATCTTCCAACCAAGGAACACATGGTAGGGGAATAGTGTGGATGAAAAACAACCTTATAATACCATAGAATGAAACATGTACTCGGACACTTCCTCCTCTATTTGGACCTAAAAAAACGTCAATAGGATCGACTACAACTGCCACAATAGACCCACTAGAAGATCCTGCAGGTATTCGTGAAGGTGTAGTTGGATTAGTTTGGGTTCCATATTTTTCTCCATTGATGATATACATTTGAATAGAATATTTTAGATTATTTTCCTCAATAACTATTTGAATAATAAATCATTTGGCATGAGAGGAGCCCGCAAATGGTTGTGTGGTATTTCTAATTTTTATGGATGTTTCGATCTCAAGATGCTAGGCTTTTTTTTCCAGTGCTCATATTTTAGAAATAATCATTATGTAAATGATTCCATATTTAGTTTAAGAGTCCAAAAACAAGCATCCTCATCCATCTCCTCATGAAATACTCCATAATATCAATTATATGATGTTGCAAAATGATCCACAACACAAATAAGAATGTAAATACTAACAAAAACATTGTAATGTGGTAACAATGAACTATTATTTTTTTGACATTTCTGCAAACAACCCTCATGCAAGTCGAATGGTAATGAAATTAAATGATCTTCCAACCAAGGAACACATGGTAGGGTAATAGTGTGGATGAAAAACAACCTTATAATACCATAGAATAAAACATGTACTCTGACACTTCCTCCTCTATTTGGACCTAGAAAAATGTCAATAGGATCGACTACAACTGCCACAATAGACCCACTAGAAGATCCTACATGTATTCGTGAAGGTGTAGTTGGATTAGTTTGGGTTCCATATTTTTCTCCATTGATGATATACATTTGAATAGAATATTTTAGATTATTTTCCTCAATATGTATTTGAATAATAAATCATTTGGCATGAGAGGAGCCCGCAAATGGTTGTGTGGTATTTATAATTTTTATGGGTGTTTCGATCTCAAGATGCTAGGATTTTTTTTCCAGTGCCCATATTTTAGAAATAATCATTATGTAAATGATTCTATATTTAGTTTAAGAGTCCAAACACAACCATCCTCATCCATCTCCTGATGAAAGACTCCATAATATCAATTATATGATGTTGCAAAATGATCCACAACACGAAGAAGAATGTAAATACTAACAACAACATTGTAATGTGGTAACAACGAACAATTAATTTTTTGACATTTATGCAAACAACCCTCATGCAAGTCGAATGGTAATGAAAATACTCAAAATGATATGTAAAGAGAACTCTTGAAATTCTATGTCTATTACATTTTATTCTAGTTCTTATAAAACACTAATAACAACATGAATTAGTCTGGTCCTTATGCATGAATAAAGTCTTTGTGGTATCAAGAAATAAATTGTATAGTACCCACATAGATAAGAAGGTCCAAGTATGGTATGGTATGAAAAGGCATCATATTTCTATAAAAATATAAACCACACTACCAAATAGGAGAGGTCATCTCAAGAATCTTTTCCGATCTGATAATCATGTGGAAATTGAACGACATCACAAAATCCCATGGTTTAATCATTTTGATGCAATAACCTACTTGGTCATAGGGTTTGACAGTAACCTTCTTTAATCAAGTTTTTTGGATAAGACCATAAATATTTGGATATTAAGAGATTTCATGCATCCCATTGATGAAGTTATTCATGTATAGGTATCATGGCGATCGTTGGAATAATATTTTGACCTATATTTTGGCATTAGTATAATCTCATGTATTTGAAAGTGCATTGTATAGCACTAGTTTTCATTTTAAGTACATCGATATGATAGACCAGAAAGGGATAAAAGAATACAAGAACATGGGATAAGGATAATAGAGTCAATATTTCCCTTGTCACATTCAATATTGTCAAAAAAAAAAAGTTGGATTGGTCCTACCATCACAGAGAATGATTGTGTTCTTATGCTAATATAAACTATGGAAAAATGAATGGAGTACACCAACTTACAGTGATATTAATATCTGGATGATGATGAAAAACTTGTCTTCATCTCAAATGATTTCAATCCACCGATGCAAATATATGGATATGAATACATGCTTGAATAATTTATTCTTGTATTTTTATGTGCATACTTGTTTTATGTGAAGAGGTTCCACAAGTGAGAAACATCCATGAATAGCCTTGAAAAATCAATCTCTCATTTCTTGTGCATAGATCTTTCATTCAACCCTCACCCACCATAAAAAGGTCTTCTCCAAGATCATATTCAACACAAGATTATTTATTTCCACAAGCATCAACATGAATAAGTATTCATCAAATATTCATCATCCTTTCTCAACAATATTTCATCCATGACTAATCAAATTCTCTAGCTTGTCCTAGTTCAAGTCATACGACAATGGAACCAAAGTTTTGTAGTCCATGGAATTAGAGAGATACATTCAAGAAAATAGAGCTACATTATAGGATAAATAATAGGGACACACCCGTACTCAAGAAGAGAGAGAGATATGTGGGAAGGATATCCATCTGATTTTGTATTCCATATTCATGACTACTTATACAATATAGATATGGTTGGAGCGGTTGTACCCACTCTAACCAATCCTTTGTTAGGTTGCATTTATCCTCTACGTGAATTTACATGATTTATTACATGTATTCATACATTATTATGCTAGTGTATAATGTATGATGGCTTATTACAAGGGCCTAAAAGGCCTCCCAACAATAATATAACTTGTAAACCATATTTAATTGGAGAAAGGCATATTCTTTGGGATCATATCATCTCAGATATAATCAAATCATGGAATTATTCCACATTAGTGGTTGATGAGTCTATCTTGGCTTAAAAAATTCAATAGAATATAAATAAAATCCTAAAAGAACCGAATGATAAACCAGAGGAGGTTGACAGTGTTATAAAATTCCTTAACTCTAAGACTTGGAATCATGTAAAGGATTTGGGTTTGAATGATCGTACTTCTCTAATTATGGATGCTAGAAAGGTATTAAGAAGGAATAATCAGGTTCATCAAGCTCAAAATAAATGTAGTTTAATTTAGAGACGTATTGAAACCTTCATGAAAATATACAAGTAATTAGTTCAAATGGGACTACCTTCATTTTGGGATAAAAATGGAAATTTTATTCAACGGGAATCATATAAAGATATGCTAATAAATTCAATGGATGATATAACTAAATTTGAAGACATGGATGGAGTTTTCAAAGGTCAAACTATTTTCTACAAGTCAATAGATGGTTTTCACTTATTATGGAAAGTTAAAACTTTATTCCTAATATTCCATCATATGATAGATATACAAAGCTTGATATAGCTTCCGGAAAAATGTGTAGTTACAACTATCCTATAGGTAATCATTGGAGGAATATAGCTCAACATTACTTGAAGGATTGAACAAAAGAATCTATCAGACAATTAGGAAAGGGTAGTGCAATTTGAAAATAAGAATGTAAATCTGACAATAGTTATGATCACATCTCATAAATTTTTAAGGAATATAGGAACCGAAATTTATTTTTGGAAATTCATGCCTTAATAATTGCATGAACAACTAATACAGTTAGCAAAAGAGATAGAATAAAAGAAAAAAGGAGTTCAAGAACAAGGATCAACAATTTAGGGAGTAGAGTGTCATTGTCCTTCAAATAAATATCAAGGATAAATCTTTTTAGGATTTTTAAAGAACAAGGATGAAAATTATTTACCAGTCTTTGAGATTCATTTTTTCAATATGTATCATTCTGTAAACTGTTTATGTTATTGTTTCTTCCTATGTATCTACATAACTTTTTTCAGTCTATGTATCTTATATCTGAGATACATTTTCTTTCCTGGCTTAATGGTTCATCATTCTATTGGCATACAAATAATTTACAAACCAAAGCAAGTTTAAATCCTAAAGAAAAAGTGCCTAGAACTAGCCAAGCTCATACCTTGTTAAGAAATTGTTCCAAATGTACTATGTTATATACTCTCTTCTATACTCTATTCTATACATGCCTCTACTATGTACTATAATGGAAATGAAAATGTCAAGTTGGATTTCTTTTTTAAAATAGTTGTTGGATATTTCATCATCACTTGCCCTTATTAGCTTCCTGGTTCATCATTCTAATGGCATATACATAATTTAAAATACAAATCAAGTTTAAATCCTAAAGAAAGAATGTATGGAACTAGCCAATATCATACCTTGTTAGTTTGTATACCATTCATCATCATTTAGCCATTCCGAGCTTACCATTCTCAATCCAAGTCATGATTAAACAATATTAATGAGCATTTGGTGAAAGTACTATTTTTTTATTTGTATAAGGTTGATAGTTGTTACATATTAGGATGTTTATGGAATAAAGAATGACATTTCTTTTTCTTGGATGAAAATATGGTTTAGATGAGTTTTCTTAGCATAGGTATGTATTTAGACAAATTATGCACATATGAATGGTGTTAACAAGAAGATGAATGAAAATGGATGTTGATCCATCGTATAACATGGAAATTAACACCATAACTTCAACCAACATCTATTTAATGACTCTTGTTTTTAATTTTTAACATTCATTTTAATATCTCATGCTTCTCGTATTATAAGGTAACATTTTAATATGGCGTGATTTTTATATTATGGTAGTGTGATTGCGGGATGGCACCAGCCTCGAAGAAGGTAAACAACTAGCAATATCCATATCCATTTAAAGTGAATTTATTTTTATTTTCAAATTTTATTAACTTTTTTATTTGTTGATGTATGTAGTTTTCAACACCTGATGTTGACAATGTGGGCGACAATGACGAATTGTTTGAATCCATGGACTTGATTGAGACAATTGAAAAGGATCTGGGAAAGGAAAACAATGAACTTATTGCATTGGATAGGTGTGAACCAATAGAGGAGAAAAAATAAAGATAAAGAGTTTTGATGGAATATATATAATGATATGTGGTAAGTATCATATTTTAAAAAGGTTATTTATCACATATATTCATTTATGAATTTAGTTTTTCTACTTTTATATGATATGAATAAAAAAAAATTCCTTTATATAGGATTTTTTGAGAGTTGTTCATCATCCTGCTATTGAGGATGATGTTGGTAGCAGTGATGCTCCAATTCCATAGTTCCTACCATGAGCCATAGACTCGGGAGGCTCTTTGGCTCTTTATATATGGTTGATATCCCCATGACTCAAATGATTGAACCTTATGAGGCCCATGATATGCCCTCCCAATGTATGCCAAACCAAACACATGATGGTGGAGATGAGCCAATTGGTGATTCTAAAAATTGATTTCCCGGATCGTCACGTGTTAATAGCAAGGGAAAAATGTTAGTTACATTTCTGGTGGATGAGAACATTGTTCCGATCAAGATACCCAAAATCCCAAGTATTTATGAATGTATTAATTATTTCCTGTTATCTAATTGAAGCATATATTTGTTTGATTATTTTAAATTAATGATCATATTCTTTCATAGGAAACATTTTTTTTAATCATATCAATGACAAAACCTTATATATTTTTGGTCCCACCATATGCACACCATAGAATGCTCATAATTCCATATTGAAAAAGGATCTTATTGACCACTTGGTTGACTTGTTTAGTGAATGCTTCAACAAAATTGGAGTCACCTCATTGACCAGTACATATTTAAAATATGTGAGGGACAAATATAGGGTTCATTTGCAAACAAACAGTAGGTATGAGAATCCTTCGATGATTCCTGAGAGTGAGTGGAAGAATCTATTGGAGGATGAAAAAGAGAAGACAGTGAGAAAAGAAGGAACTATGCCACTTCGTCCAGGTGTTGTTTTTCTTCATATGAGATATGATCGATATATTATTACAATGATGATTGTTCCATATATAAGGAACATATGGTGACCATCCATGAAAGGATGTGTCCCTTCAATATTAAATAACTATTTATTATTATCATTTACTTATTATATATGATATTTAATAATCAATAATTATATTATTAATTATTATTTTAAGATAATGTCTTCCCGATGTTGTCTAAACATGAAAACTCCCTCTCAATGAGGGAGACATTCTGCATCATTCCAAGCTTTTATTTGAAGTATACAAACTTCACCCTACACTCATGAAACTTTTCTATCAGTCTTGGGAGATGTCTCTCTCCCACATAAACCGAGGAGAAATTCCTTCTACATCTCTCCCTTTGATCTAATTATCTCTCTCTAAGATCAGGATCACTCTGGGTCTGCATGTAATAACATATAGTATCTTGAGTCTTTATTATTCCTTGTCAAATCACCATGACTAGGACAAATACCACCCTGAGATCTTTCACCACAAGTACACACCTGTGAGTGAATGTCATCCTGATGCTAACTGACATGTGGAAATCACTTCAAGCACCTTGAGTGCATATTATTCCTTGTCATTATCAAGGAAGGACTATGTTTGGGCCCATTTACCACAAGTACACCTTTATGATAAATGTATCCTATATCCCTTGGTTTGTATCCCAATTTAGAAGAAGGTATGCCCAATGTTGAAAACATCAACACTCCCTCTTAGCTAGGGAGGTATCTTTCCATAGTAGTACACAATTATTTTCCAGAGACACACAATCTCTGCCAGTGGTACAAAACCACCATAGTAGCAAAAGGTTTGTCACAGATGGCACTCCCATGTGGACTTCTAGAGGATAATCCCTCTAGGAACACTTAGTTTCAACTCTCCATAGTGTGTGACATCAAGGTCGAATCCCTTGACATGTCCTCATGTTCTCTCCACAAGGGACGTGTGCTCATGTGATCTCCACAAGGGACATTGGGATATGATCCCAAACGCACTTATCCATTCTCGGATAAGTGTCCCACTTAGACCTTCTTAGATAAGTGTCCTCATGGATCAAATCAACTCAATTCAAAGAGGAGTACGATCTGGAGAATGTTTGTCACACATGGAACTCCCATGTGGAATTCTAGAGGCTATTCCCTCTAGAAACACTAGGTTCAACTCCCCATAGTGTGTGATGTCAAGGTCAATTCCCTTGACATCTCCTCATGTGATATCCACATGCAACGTGTCCTTATGTGATTTCCACAAGGGATGTTGGGCTATAAGACAAAACACACTTATCCCTTCTCGGATAAGTATCATCACATATCAACTCAACTCAGTCATAGAGGAGTATGACCTGGAGAATCTATGGAATCTGCAAATATCAACACTCCCTCTCAGTGAGGGAGGCATTCTCTACCATGCCAAGTTTGTCAGAAAATTACTTGAACTTCGTCCTAGTTTAGTAAGAACATCAACAACCTTCTCATCTATAGGAAGGTACCACACCAGTAATTCCTTCCTCAGCACCACGTTTCAGATGTAATGGTACTTGATCTCAATGTGGTTCGATTTTTCATGAAACACTGGATTCTTTGAGATCTTCACACAACTTTGGTTACCATAATGAATAATGGTGGAATCTAGCACATGTTTAGATAAATCTGCAAGGACCTTGTGAAGACACATTGCTTCACAGAATGACATAATTAATTCAATGTACTCTTCTTCTTCTCTACTCAAAGCCACAAAAGTATGTTTCCTGCTACACCAGGAATCCATGGAAGATCCCAAAATGAAGCAACACCCAAAGGTTCTCTTTCTATCCACTGCACGCCCTTCCCAATCAGATTCAATATATTCCTACCATATCATATCAATACTATATCTCATACCATGTCCAACTGTGTCTCGCGGGTATCTCAACACATGCTTCAAAACAGTACAATGTGTCTATCTCGACTGACTCAGTTCTCTGTGACACCTCTAGTCCCAAGAAGTAGTGCATCATACAAAGGTCCTTCATCTCAAACTTATAGGCCAACGCATATTTTCATTTAGCAATAAGGATCTTTGTATCGGTGAGGAATACATCATCAACGTAGAGGACCAAAATCAGGGACTCACAATTAATCGTCTTGTAGTATATGATGGTATCAAAAACACTTTTGTTGAAGCCCAAAATCATCAGGTGTCCATCAATCTTAGCATACCAAGATTTATTTTGATGCTTGAGTCCATACAAGGCCTTCTTCAACCTACACACTTGAGACTCCTTCTCATGTATCAAGAAACCATATGGTTGCTCGATGTATACTTCTTCCTCAATATCTCCATTGAGAAAGGTTTTCTTTACATTCATCTGATGTACTCTCCAACCCATGGATTCTATAGGGGAAATAATCATCTGGATATAAGTGTATCAAGAAAAAGGATCAAATGTATCCTCATAATCTATTCACTCCACATGAGAGAATCCTTTAGCAACAAATTTCATTGTGTGTCTCTCGATGCTCCCATAAACGATGTGTTTGATCTTGTATATCCATTTGGAAGTCACTACAGAATTCCTCTCAGATCTCATAACAACATCCCACACATCATTATTCACGATGGATTGATACTCCTCCATCATGGCATCTCTCCATACAGGATGACTAGTTTCCTCCTCATAATAGGAAGGCTCAAAATGAATGATGTGGCTCATAGTTGTGGCATAGCATGAATATCTCTGAGGTGTCTTTATCACTTGGAAGGTACCACTAGGAGTTCCATATCCTTCTACCTCTTGCAAAGTCTCACGAGCCCATGTAGGTCTCTTTCGACCTACTATAATATCTCTGGGAACATCAACTAGAGCTACAAGATCAATGGGATGAATTGGATAAATTGTATCAATCTCCATATGAGATCCTCTAGATCTCTTAAAGGATACCTCCTCCTTAAAGGTAACATTTCTTCTCACCTCAATCTGTCTTTGACCAAGAATGTAGATCTACTATGCCTTCAAATACTCATTGTACCCCACAAATGTACCCTTTCTTCCTAAAGGGTCTAGTTGGATCCTTTTCTCCTTGGGAACATGAATATATACTAGATGCCCAAATATCTTGAAGTCTCCAACCTCAAGCTTCACTCCAGTGAAGGCATCCTTGGGTGTCATGTTCCTCAAAGTCTTATGAGGACTTTTGTTCTGAAAATACACTGTAGTGATGGATTACTTTGCCCACATAAACATAGGTAAATGTTGATCATGCTAAGTCACCTTAGAACATACTTGATATATCAAGCTTCCCTCATGAAACCAATGTATTAGGAAGATGAAAAACATCAACACTCCCTCTGGAGCTGGAGGTGACTCCTCCTCTATCTCTTCTCCCTTTGACACTAAAGGTAGCTCTTCCTCCTTCTCTGGAGGTAACTCAATCTATACTCCCTCTAGATGTAGTACCACCGCCCTCTATGGGAGTGCCTCTACATACACTGGAACTATTGCCATGCCTTCTTGATCAACATCTCATGGCTCAAATCATGTACTAGGACTGTTACACCTGCTCCCTCTAATTCTCATAATGTATTTTCCTCCTCTACTGGATCTACCATATTTGTGGTATAGTTGGTCTTGACTCAATGTATCCATGATCATTGGAACTCTCTCTACTATATGGCATGGTCCCATCCTGGGAGGTAAATGTTTCTCTGAACATCATGTCTAGAAATGTCTCTCCTTGATATCATGTTGGAAGTTATTTCCCTCCATGTCTTCCTCCTGCGACCGTGATTATGGATCCAAATAATATCTATTACATGTGACCTTCCCGGAACAATAAACAAGAACAAAAAAAGCATCTCCGAAAAGAGATCAATTTATCTTGTGCACAACTATATACAGTGACCCTCCAAATAACATGTCTTCTACTATGACCAACAAATGTCCATCATATACTTGATTTCATACAGCTACCAACAAACATCGAACATATACCCAATGTCATACGACTACCAACACACATCTATCATATAATTGATGTCATACGGCTACCAACACATATCCATCATACACTCGATTTCATATGGCTACCAACACACATCCATCATATACTTGATGTCATACGGCTAACCATGTTGATTTTCTAGTGTTAAATTAAACAAGAACACTTTTCTACAAATGGTAATTACTTCCAATGATATACGATATTACTTTAGTAAACACTAGAACATCACTAAGTAACTATGAAAATTTCAACTTCTTAGTCTCTTCCTTAGATCACTTATCCCACAATTTGGGTTGAAATTAAGGGGCCTTATGTTTTCCCAAAACATTGCAACCAAGTGTATTTTTGTTGTTTCTTTCAAGTGTATTTTTATAGTAATATTAGATTGATCCAAAAAAGACACGTCTCTTTGAAAATTAAATTTAAAATTAAATTAAATTTTATTTCTTATAAATAGTTGGAGAATACCTCCATAACTACCCAAATATTAATTTGGTTATAATACATCCACATAGCATTTGACTTTGTTAAATTGTTCCTCCATAATTCATGTGATTCTTTGCATAAATATAGGTAGAAGTAAATATGCAGTACAGTCCTCATATTTAGGTAATTAGGCATTTTTACTAGAAATTATTTCCCACCATAATTTATGGAATTCTTTCTATAATTTAGGTAGGAGTAAAGAGTAAATATGTTGTACATAGAGATTGTAACAGCCCCATAAATTTAACACTCCGAACATTTTACTCTACTCTCATTTTCCTGGGCCCTCCTGTGAAGGATTCGAGCCCAGTGCATCTCTGATACCATGTTGTTTTTCTTCATATGAGATATGATCAGTGTATTATTACAATTATGAGTGTTCCATATATAGGTAACATATGGTGACCATCCATGAAAGGATGTGTACCTTGAATAATCAATAACTATTTATTATTATCATTTACTTATAATATATGATACTTAATCATCAATAATTATATTATTGATTATTATTCTAAGAGAATGTCTTCCCGATGTTGTCCAAACATCAACACCAGGAAGGTATATGATATTTTGAATTTAATATGTTGAATTTTATTTAGTTCTATATAAAAATTACCATATATAACAACCTATTCAAAACTTTTCACGAGCTCCGAGACACATCAAAATCAACCAATGAAAGACTAGAAAAACACGAGCTACACAAACTTGGCTAGGGTGGTTACGTGAAACTAAAAGCATGAATTTTAAGTACCAAATATTTAAACCATGTCATTCCTATCATCATCTAACTTTTATTTAATTGCATCCAATAAACCAAATTTGAGATCTTTTGAAATGCAGGGGCTCAACTCAAAACTGTGACCATTGAAGAATACCTACACCTCAGTTTCAGGTTCGGATTTCAAGCCATGGTTGAACATCGACAAGGCATGGGGAAAACATGATATTCCCCTTTGAATGACATTCTAAGTAAAATCAATGGACATTAATTTTTTATTACTCGTAAAATATGTTCACAATTGATTTCTCCAATAAATGAAAGTGTCTTTTTTTTTAATAAAGAAAGAAACAACAATAATGATTATGAAAGTGGACAACATCCCCATGATGGTGGAGTACATCTTGATTATTGTGGTGTACAACCTGGCCATGATAGTATTATGGACATAAAATCATAAGTATGCATTACAATTATTAATATTTACTCTCAAATGGTGTACTTATAAATTTTCTTGTTTCAATGTCAGAGCATGTATATGAGGATGCTTGGTGAGATCATGTAGTATTACAGATATAAAATAGTATGCAGAAGAAAAATATTTTAGCTAGAAATGGAAAAACACAATGATATAACCAGAAAAATACCAGAATAATACCAAAATAACACTAGAAAGAGCACCTTGAGTAATGATAGCAATGTTCACTTGCCTTTTTGAGGGGGCAACCTCCAGCAGAGTAGAGTTGTATTACAACAATATCCAAGACAAAAATTTGCATACGCTCTACTCCTATTTATACTAAATATGTCTATCCAAAAGAACAATCTAGAGGAAGATCCTTCTAGAAGCTCAAGCTTCTATTAGGTATTCTTACATTTGACTTATTCTTCCTTATTGATAGGCCTTATTAATATTGGCCTTTATTACATGGAAATATTAATTATTCTACCTATGTGAGGGGTTAGGGAGGTTAGGTCCCTAACATGTCCTCCCCCTTAAAAATAACCTCGTCCTCAAAGCTTGAGATGAGGAAATTGTTAAACAATGGTAGATGGTTCCCAAGTGGCATCTATTGGAATTAAATCTTTCCACTGGACTAACACTTCCTTTATTGTGTGTTGACACAAATGATGCTCACGATGGTCCAAAACTAATTTTGGATACAACCAGATGGATCCTTCTTCATCCAACTCGGGAAGGCGGGTTTGAGTTTGGAACTTAGTTCCAATAACCTTCTTTAAGCAGGAGACATGAAAAATAGGATGGATCTTAGAATGACTGGGAAAAGATAACTAATAGGCCACATGTCCCACACACTTGAGAATTGTTATTTCCATATAAAAGTTTTATGTTACAAAAAGAAAATTGTTGTTTAACTTTAAAGCTTCCGCAAGAATGTTGTATGTATATATTTTAGCTGCATGCAGTAAAAAGAGTAAATATAGGTGGGATAACTCAGTTGATTACTGAGGATGTTACCAACTAGTGTCAGAGCATGAGTGGTTGCTCTAGAGTGGTACACTCCAGCCTGAGGTTGGTCGGGGGAACGTTACAAATTGGTATCAAAGCTTCAGTTCAACACTGAGCTTGGATGGCTAGAAGGGTACAGTTGAAGTGAATATTCACAGAAAAGTAACTTCGAAGTGACCAGGATTAGATTCATGGAGTGTCCTTGGAAAAGGTTAGAGTACTAGCACACGTGGTAAATTTTGGCACCACGCGGGAAAACGTTGTGTGCCAGTGTGCGCAGTAAATTGTGGCGTCGCGCAGAAGATTATGATGTGTATATGCACGCATTGAATTTAACCTTGCGTGGTGAGCACACACATAGTAAGGTGCACATGGGGTGCGCAAGTATTTCTTAAATCAGAGGAATTTGGTTAGTACATGCATAAGTATGAGTATAAGTTGTGTCACGACAGTGTATTAAGTAGTGTGCATAGATATTTGGGCGTGAAGGAATATTTTGAGCTTGACACAGTGCATGCATACGACGAAAATGCTTGTGGAATATCGGTGCACGGTATCAAAACTATGCACAGTAGGTATTGGTGCACGACGTCGGATTAGTGCGCATAAGTAGTTGGTGCAATGAAGAAGAAATGCACAGTAGATTTAGGTGCGCAGAAAAGCGTTTTACCTTGTGATATTTATATGCACGTTAAATATAAATGAACAGGTCAAAGTTTAGTGCACGTGAAGTCGCTTGGAAGGCGATGAGTCTGAGTTTAAATTGCATAATAATAAAAGAAAAAGAAACACACAACTACATCGATGCATTAATTAATTAAAAAGAATTCTGAGCTTTAATTTCCTCCGTTTTAGACAGACGAAAATAAAATGTAAGATTACAAGAAAAACTTACTATAAAAGAGAACAAGATTCATAACATTACCAGTTAGAAATTGTAATAAAACACTCTAAAATCTGTTTCTGTATTTATATAATTGTAATAATTACAAAATTACAAAAACAAAGAGGATGACAACAGTTAGCCTATTGAAAAAGGGTCATTTAAGAACATGCCTATCATCTCTGGTACTCTTTACCTCTGCTACCGATTGTTCAAAATTTGCTGAGACATGCTTATTTTAGTTGAAGACTTACTTCAGCTTAGCGATCTCCGCCTTTAAATAAGAGTCTAACTAGACTGGTTGATTCTCTCCAACACTTTCAGCCACTTCAACCGTAGATTCCTCCTTTTTCTGCCGCTTTCTCCTTTTCTTCTCAACGGCTGGCTTGTTGATGACTAAATCATTTATAGTGCGATTCAGCCTGGCTTCCAATCATGAGTCTATAGCCAGCTCTTTGTGAAACTTAGTTTCTAAAATGTGTGCAAGGACCCTTTCCTCCTTACTCATAGGAAAGTTTGGCATGCTACTCGAATAACTAGTCTCACTCGACTTAGCCTTTTCCATGTATCTCAGGTTGGGGATACCGAAATGTGTCTTTATGGAGAGAAGGAAGTTGAATAGTTTGGAGATTACTTTGGTTATGGATATGCAGATATATTTATACTTGGGGAGTGCTAATTATAGAACTCCATTTATAAAGTGCAGACGGATTACATACAAGAGTGTTGGGTTGTAATGCATGGCCAATCCATTTCGAATGATTAGCTTTTGAATTCATTACATGGCGGCATTCTTCAACTAACGTCACATGTTGCGAAGTACCGAACGAGTGAAGCAGGGTGATCTGACTAGCCATCGCCCGCTCCACGAGTGGTGAATTTGACATGTTGATACACGTGATATCCCGTCATGGAAAAAGTGGTTTTGATAAACCACCTTCTTGCTCGAGTGTATCTCTGAAGGCACTGTGCGTCTGTGTTTTCGAGACTTGGGTCTTATCTAGAATTGCCATGGTGATAACACCAGGGAAATTGGGAGAGATAATTTTGATGTGTATATAGGATCAAAAGGTGCTTATTTCCATGAATTGATGAAATTTATCCTGATAAGTTGCGATGGCTACACGTTTTGCACAATTAACAACAAATCGATCATATCAGACCAGCGCGGAGTCCATAAGAATGAAATAAGAACATGGGAATTACAGTCAGCAAAATGAGAGCAGAGGGGTGGATGTCCATTTGGGCATGGAAGGAATGAACTCCAACGGACATGGAGAAGAAAGGAATGAAGATATGAATATGGTTGAGACCATTAAGAATTTGCAGAAAGATGTCCAAATCCATAAAGCTAATAATGAAAGGCTTATGAAATCCAAAGAGAAGAAGGATGACTTCAACATGAAGCTATTGGAGGCTTTGAACAAAATAGAACAAAAATTGGTTAAGGAGAGTGACTCAAGTAAATCTAAGAGTCACAAATCTTTAGAGGAGAAAGGAAAAGTAAAAAGTGCTAATAGACATCACCATCATTCCCAAAGGCATTCCAATAAGAGAGAAGGAAACAACTCCAATCTATCCCCTGTTAGAAGGTATAAGAGATCTGGGGTGGATGAGCTAGGAGGAGAAATGAAAAACATCAAACCTCCTACATTTGATGGTGAGCACAAAAAGGATGAAGATGCGGAAACATGGTTGTTAGGCATGAGGAAATATTTTCAATTTCACAATTATTCTTCTCATGCAGAAGGTAGAATCACTATATATCAACTCAAAGGAAATGCCTCCATGTGGTGGGATCAACTTGTGCAGGTGCAACACATTGTAGAGAAAAGTGTTACTTGGAAGGAATTCAAGAAGTATTTTGAGAAGAGGTACTTAACAAAAAGGTAATATGACAAGAAAATGAAATATTTATTTGAACTTAAGCTTGGAAGTACAACCATAGAGAATATGAGAGAAGGTTTTTGGAACTGCTGAAGTATGTCTCTTTCATAAAGGATGAGACAGTCAAGATTCAAAGGTATTTAAGTGAATTTCCATTGTCCATCAGTGACAAAATACAGTATGATGATCCCCAGACCTTAGAAGAGACCATAAGGAGAGCTAAATTCTTATATGATCAGTAGAAATCAAAGCCATCTTTCCAAAAGGATTGGGAAGATAATAAGAAATTCAAGATGGATCCGAGGAAGAAAGGAGCTAAGCCACCATTCTTCAGAAATAATCCACAAGGGCAGAAAACACATAAAGAACCTAGAGTGATTGACACAGGGATTCAAGGGCCAAGATAGCCACCTATGCAATGTTGGGGTTGTAAAGGGGACCATAGGTTCATATATTGTCCTCACAGAGGTGAAAAAAGTAAGGTTGTTCACAATGTACAATGGGCTAAGACAGTAGAGGAAATGGGCAGATATATGCCAAGGAATTATGCATCCCTGGAAAACAAGCAAGCAGAGTATCAGTCCCACATGATTGAAGTTGAAGGTATGATCAACAACCAAACCCTTTCTATTTTAATTGATTCAGGAGCTAGTCATAGTTATATAGACCCTAAGATGGTGGAAAGTTTGCAATTGCCAAGAAGCAAGCATGGGAAATCCTGGTTGGTGCAACTGGCTATAGGAGCCAAGATAAAAGTTAATGAGATGGTTAAGTCATGCCTCATATACATGAATGGACTGAACACCAAGGAGGATTTGAACATCTTTCCTTTAGGTTCCTATGACTATCTAATTGGGATGGATTGGTTGGACCAACACCACACTCTCTTAGATTTCCACAACAAAGAATTTACTTTCCTGGATGAGGAAGGGAAACTAAGGAAGGTACAGGGAATTCCCAGGGTAGTAACCATTAGAGAAATTTCAGCATTGTAGCTGAAGAAATGTTACAGGAAAGGATCTCAAATATTTGTGGCTCATTTGGAAGAGACACCTAAAGATAAGGCGCCAAATTTGGAATATTATGAAGTCCTGGAAGATTTTGAGGATGTATTCAAGGAGGTACCTGGACTACCACCAAGGAGAGACATTGATTTCTCTATAAATTTGATGTGTGGAGTAGCGCCAGTATCCAAGACCCCTTACAGAATGAGTACACCAAAATTGAAGGAGTTGCAAATGCACCTTGAAGAACTTCTGAAGAAGGGGTATATATGCCCAAGCATGTCACATTGAGGTGCCCCAGTCTTGTTTGTGAGAAAGAATAATGGAACACTAAGGTTTTGCATTGACTGCAGACAGTTGACTAAAGTGACTGTTAAGAACAATTATCCTCTACCAAGGATTGATGACCTCTTTGATCAATTGAAGGATGCAAAGATATTTTCAAAGATAGATCTCAGATCAGGATACCATCAGGTAAGAATTAAAGAAGAAGATATTAGCAAGACTGCTTTTAGGACAAGGTATGGTCATTATGAGTTCACAGTGGTACCATTTGGGTTGTCAAATGCACCAGTTGTTTTCATGTTCTTAATGAATGGTGTTTTCCGAGGGTATTTGGACAAGTTTGTCATTGTCTTTTTGGATGACATTCTTATATATTCCAAGTCAGAGGAAGAGCATGAACATCATTGGAGGATGGTGTTGCAAGTATTAAGGGAACAACAATTATATGCCAAATTGAGCAAGTGCTCATTTTATCATAAACAGATTCATTATTTGGTGCATATCATTTCAAAGGATGGGATAGTAGTGGATCCTGAGAAGATAGAGGCCATTAAAGAATGGTCATCACTAAAGAATTTGACAGAAGTGATATCATTCATGGGTATTTCAAGTTACTATAGAAGATTTATTAAAGGATTCTCAAAGATTGCACATCCAATCACTTCCATGCAAAGGAAGGGGGTGAAGTTTCAATGGACACTGGATTGTGAAAGAAGTTTCCAACACTTGAAACAATTATTGAAAAGTTCTCCAATATTGAGGATAACATACCCAGAAGAAGACTTCATCGTATGCACTGATGCATGTAATGAAGGACTTGGTTGAGTCCTCAGACAAAATGGATTTGTCATATGTTACGAATCAAGGAAGTTGAAGGATCATGAAAGAAACTATGCCACTCACAATTTGGAGTTGGCATCCACAGTGCATGCCTTGAGGAAATGGAGACACTACCTCATGGGAAAGAGGTTTGAGCTAAGAACAAACCACAATGGTCTGAAATATTTATTTGATTAGCCAAATCTAAATGCTAGACAAAGAAGATGGTTGGAATTTCTAAGAAAATATGATTTTGATATAAATCACATCAAAGGGAAGGATAATAAAGTGGCTAATGCACTCAGTAGGAAGGTGCATGAGTTACATACTTCAGCCATTAGCATGTACCAAACTGATGTTAAAAACAAAATTCTAGAAGATGCTAATGCAGATCTGCAATATAGAATTGGTAGCAATGCTACAGCAAGGGAAGATACTTCAGAAGGTGGATGATTA
Organism: Picea sitchensis; assembly: GCA_010110895.2. NCBI lineage: Eukaryota > Viridiplantae > Streptophyta > Pinopsida > Pinales > Pinaceae > Picea > Picea sitchensis. Next base: position 248,576 of record SNQJ01S0015637.1, on the reverse strand, counting down.
TAAGTTGGGAATAGATGAAATATTGTTGCGCAAGAACAAGATTTTTGTTCCAAATGTCCAGGACTTGAAATGTATGATTTTGCATGAAATGCATAATGTTCCTTATGCAGGGCACCCTAGATATCAGAAAATCATGGCATCAATCAAGAGCCATCACTTTTGGCCAGGTATGAAGAAAAAAAATCGTCGAGTACATCGCTAGATGTATGGAATGAGAGAAAGTGAAAGGTGAGAGAAGACACCCAGTAGGGTTGTTGTAACCTTTAACCATTCCTAAATGGAAGTGGGAAGTGGTGACAATGGATTTTATTACGGAATTGCCTAGAATAGGCAAGCTTCATGATTCGATCATGGTGGTGGTGGACAAGATTACGAAAGCTGCCCATTTTATTCCACTGAAAACTACGCACAAGGTAGTAGAGGTTGTTGATATTTTCATGAAGGAAATGGCATGATTGCATGGGATTCCTAAAACAATTGTGTCTGACAGAGACCCGAAATTGACCTCGAATTTCTTGAAAGGATTGTTCAAAGGATTTAGAATGAATCTGAACTTTAATACAACTTATCATCCTAAGTTTGATAGACAGATGAAAAGAGTGAACAGGCTGATAGAAGATACATTGAGAATGTATGTGATGGACAAGCCATCGAAATGGGAAGACTACCTACACTTGGTAGAATTCGTGTACAACAATGGGTATCAGGAATCATTAAAGATGAGCCCATTTGAATCAATTTATGACAGAAAGTGAAATACTCCAGTGAGTTGGGATAATCCAGTTGATAGGACACTAGTTGGGCCAGAGTTGCTCAGGGATATGGAGGACTAGATGATACAAATTAAGCATAATTTAAAAGATGCCCAAGATAGACAGAAAAGTTATGCTGATAATAATAGAACCCACAAATAATTCAAAGTGGGTGATAATGTTTTCTTGAAAGTGAAAGCTAACAGGAGTTCCCTAAAGTTGGGAAGCTGCGCCAAGTTGGTATCTAGATTTTGTGGTCCTTTTGAAACCCTAGAGAGGATTGGTCCAGTTGCTTATATGATTGCATTGCCTACATCTATGTTTGTTCATAATGTCTTCCATGTATCATTGCTAAAGAAATATATACCAGATTTTATTCATGTTATTGATTGGAATGTGATTAAGGTGGAGCAAGAAGGCGCTTTTCAAGTGCATCCGATGCACACTTTGGACCAAAAAGTCAAGCAGCTCTGGAACCCATCCATAGGGTTTGTAAAGGTTCAATGGACCTGGTACAATCCTAAACATGCTACTTAGTATCATGAAGTGCAATGCGGACAGAATACCCGCATCTTTTTTAATATTTTTTAAACTCTGTTATATATGGGTGTATGATGCACTGAGGACAGTGCATAAATAAGGGGAGGGGATTGTAATATCCCTCAACCAAACCCAATTTCAAATGTAATATAAATATACTTAAGATGGTGAGTTGTTTTGACCTCATTTGGTAATGCACATCATGTGTCATAGTGCACGCATGAACTGCGCAGTAAAAAGATGTAGTATGCACATTGCAGGATACCGCACGCAGTAACTAAGGTGCGCGCAGTAAGGAGGACAATGAGCCTCATGTATATCATATGTATTATAGGTTGGTGAGCCGGTTACTATAAGATGGGATGCTTATGTTTTGGTATTAGGATGGAACACCTAGATGTCAAGGGCCAATGCGCCTACTTTGTACATGACTCATGATTAATATAAATACATCGTTGTGCATAGACCAACCATGATAAAAGAGATGGGGGACTAAACTTCCCCAGTTAGGGAAAGGGAGGACCAAAATTCAAGGGAATAATATCTTGATACTCCTAAAACATAAACTATGGATAATTATTTTATCCAAAGTCCTAAAGTTGGAGACAAGTGGACCAAAGCAACTTTCGATATGACAAGTGTCAAGTTGGGGACATGCATTCATATCATGGGGGACTTAGCTCATTTGGGGGATATTTTCCATGGGGGGAGGGGGGATTTTCTTGCCAAAGCGGATCCTGACCATCATTCTCACCATCACTTTCAAGAAGAGTTAACATTGATTCATGTACACACTCAGTTATCCAATCAATGATTCCATAACCATTTTCACTCAAACATTTTGTTATCATGAGACAGCCATTTCACCATTCTAGACCATGTTCCCATATATCCTTTTGGTTGGTGTACCTAGTTAGCTTGGAGAGGTATTGAAGAAGTGGTTTTTCAGGCCTGTGACCAGTTCTTTGAGTGAGAGAATTGTTGGGGATTGATTTTCGAAGGTGCTAAACTGCGGCTACAACGCTCTGAGAATTTTGTTCTTGGCCTGTTGCTGAATCCCTGGAAGGGAAGTGAGGCAGCCGAGGGACTGTTGAGTAGAGAAGGGGAACACTTCCTTGGGTCGAACAGGCATGTGGGGAATGAGAGGTTGTAGGTTGTTAGTTGAGTGAGTAGCTGAGACAGAGTCTTTCCTGTTGTCCTTGAGCCTCAACCTGGATAGGAACCCTTTAACCTGGGTGGAGTTCAGTCCTAGCTCAGGGGTGACTCACTATTGAGATTGATGAACAGTGTAGTCTATGGCTGGGAGGTTCATGGACAGTCTGTAAGTAGTTGGTGGGAGTCTTTCTAAGATAAGTACCAATTGTATGATAAAATGATATGTTGTTTTGTTATCTACATCCCTATGTTACGATTTTACCATATATGTGATTATGATTGCTTGTGTGCTTATGGGTAATTTCTTGTAAATGCTACATATTTGTAGTTACTATTATTTCCATATAAAATTCATATGTTACAGAAAGAAAATTGTTGTTTAATTTTAAAGCTTCCATAAGAATGTTGTATGTATATATTTTAGCTGCATGCAGTAAAAAGAGTAAATATAAGTGGCATAACTCAGTTGATTATTGAGAATGTTACCGACTGGTGTCAGAGCATTAGTGGTTGCTCTAGAGTGGTGCACTCCAGCATGAGGTTGTTCGGGGGATCGTTACAAATTGGTATCATAGCATGAGTGGTTTCTCTGGAGTGACACACTCTGGCCTGAGGTTGTTGTTAAGAACCAAATATCAATATAGCATAGAAAAACCTCAGAAAATGTACTCAACGCCTTGAAAAAGAGATAATTTCAGATAATAAGACTCTTCGAGGGGGCAACCTCCTTTTACCCCACTTAAAATGTTCAAGTACAAGATGATTCAAAATGAAAATATCTCCTTGGTATATATAGGAGACTAGGAGGTATAATTACAACTAATGGCCTAAAGTCGACATAAATAAAATAACGTTACTAATATAATGTGCCCTAATTAAGGGGTAATGAGCCAATATTAGGGCTTAACATGCCCCTCCCCTTGAGACAAGTGTTGTCCGCAACGCTTGAGTAACTTTGGATGCTTTTGTATAAAAGAATCATCTTCCCAAGTGGAATCTTTAGCCGGTAGTTTCCTCCATTTAATGAGATACTCTGAAATGGATCTATTCCTCAGCTGGAAAATTCTTGTGTCAGTAATGGATTCAGGCTCCAATATGATTTTTCCTTCCTTTTCAAGTTCTGGAAATATAGTTTGAACTGGGATCTTGTCACCTATAACCTTCTTTAAGAATGAAACAAGGAAAATTGGGTGTACTCGTGAAGATGCAGGCAGCTCCAATTTGTATTCCATAGTACCAATCTTTTGCAACACCTTATAAGGGCCATAGTACTTTGGTGATAATTTATTATCCTTCTTGGCTTGCTTGAGAGACATCTTTTTGTATGGTTGTAGTCTTAAAAACACCCAATCCCCTACTTCAAAAATTATTTCACTACGATGTTGATCTGCTTGTTGTTTCATGCGATTTTGTGCCATGGTCAAGTTGTCCTTTAAGATTTGGAGAACTTATTGTTGATTCTCAATGTTATCTTCCACTGCTTGAACCTTAGATTTTTCTTTTAGAGAAGAAGTGATGGAAGGAGGGTGGTATCCATAAAGTGCCATAAATGCTGTCATTTTTGGTGCAGTATGAAAGGAAGTATTATACCACCATTCTGCCAAGGGTAACCATTTGAACCATTTTGTTTGTTTATCAGAGACAAAGAAACGAAGGTAGCCTTCCAAACATTTGTTCACTATCTCAGTTTGTCCATCAGATTGAGGATGATAGCATGAGCTCTGAGCCAATTGAGTACCCAAACAAGAAAATAATTTTGTCCAAAAATGTCCAGTGAAGATGGGATCTCTGTCACTTACAATAATCTTTGGGCTTCCATGTAGCTTTTGAACTGTCTCCATGAATGTGGTGGAAACTGTACTAGCTTTAAAGGATGAGAGAGTGCACAAAAATTTGTGTACTTGGTCATTCTATCAACAATCACCATGATGACACTCTTTCCTTCATACTTTGGTAACCCTGTGATGAAATCCATGGAAACCTCCTCCCAACGCTAACTTGGGATGGATAATGGTTGTAAAAGACCTGGGGTCTTAATTGTTTCCACCTTATTTTGTTGGCAAACCAAACATTCTGCCACAAACCTTTGAACATTAGTTTTAAGGCCATCCCCAAAAAAACCCTTCTTGACTCTATGGTAGGTTTTCAAGAATCCTGAGTTCCCTCCTACTGGAGAGGTGTGCAATTCCAATAGTACCTTTTGTTTGAGTTGGGAGTTCTTACATAAACATAAGCGATCTTTGTACCATAGTGAATCATTCTTCCATGTAAATGTATCTGATGCACTGGAATCCTGCTGCAACCTTTCAATGAGAGTCCACACTTTTTTGTCATTCTTCCATTCATCCCTTGCTTCTATTATCCAATCGAGTTGGATGATAGAGATAGCATAGAGAAAGGCCTCAACATCTTCATCCTTTCTTGAGAGTGCATCTGCCACAACATTTTTCTTCCCCTTTTTATAGACGATTTCAAAATCATAACCCAATATCTTGGTTACCCATTTTTGTTGTTCTGTTACAATACGAGATAGTCTTTGTTCCAAAGTATTTGAGACTATCATGATGTTTTGACCTTGAACTTCCTACCTATTAGGTAAGGGCAGCCATTTTCTTCAATGCATGTAGGTATTTCCATCATTTCCTTCTACCATAAATGGGTTTGTGTAAGTTCTTTCCTTCGAGTGGGTGACCTTCAAAGGCAGGGGCCTTCCTTCTTGCATTGGGACAACACCAATTCCATTTCCAAGACATCATTCCAATAAAAGGTTTTTGTGAGAGTGCGGAATTGGTCAGAGCCGGGGAGCTTTACACATCACCTCTTTAAATATTTTGAACAACTTAAAGATTTAGTTGCCTTTGGATTCCATGAAAATGCATCCTTCTAGCAGTTGAATTATTAAGTTAAAAGGTCTTTGCTATTCTTCCATAGTTTGAACAAACTTGCGGTAGTAACTTTGTCAAACCAAAATACTCTAAAAGGATTATTTAATGTGTTTTTGGGAATGTTGAGTCCATCATGGCCTTAATCTTATTAGGTCTACCTTGACAACTTCATGAGATCGATGATGATACCTCCTTTACTCCAAATAAACTTGTTTGGATGGTTTGGAATAGAGTTGTTGCTCCCTTTAGTAGTTGTAGCACCTTGTCAACGTAATGCATACATTATCCTCCCAAGACTTACTATAGATTAGTATATCATCCAAAAATACTAACACAAATTTTTCAAAGGAAGGGCTTGAAAATGCGATTCATCAACCAGGAATGGAAGGTGCATTTGTAAGACCAAAGGCATGACCAAAAATTCATAATGGCCTTCATGAGTTGAATGTTGTTTTTGGGATATCTTCTTCCTTCATTACGATCTGATGATACCACGAATGGAATCAATTTTGTGAAATATATTGCTCCATGTGGTTCATCTAACAATTCATCAATGGCCAGGGGAATGGGAAAACTTATCTTTAATATTGATATTGTTGAGCTCTCTATAATCCCGACACATGCATGCATGGAGCTATCTTTCTTGAATACCATTACTGCTTTGGTCTGAGTAAGAACTTTATCTAGGTCTAATAATGTCGACCTCTGGCACATTTCTTCAACCATGCACTCAATTTCACTCTTCTTTCGACATGGAGGGTATTTGTAGCTGATGTTGGGAGCAGGAACACTTCGAGGAATTGGGTGAATTTCATGATCATGATTTTAGTGGGTGGGGAATACCCTTGGGAATATCCTTTAAAATACTTTGGAATGCTTATCAGCCAGTCCTTTAGATATCTTGAGGAATGAATGGCTTAGATGTTTGAACATCTAGTGAACATACTTAATACAATAGCATGTGATGCTTACTTACAGTAATAATTTTGTCACCTTGGACTAGAGCTTATCACCTTACTGGGTTTCTCTGCGATACCTCTTAACTCAATTTATTTTTTCTTCCAATAAGAAAATTTCTTGAAAAGTTCTTCAAAATTAAAAGCCAATGTTCCTAATGGTGTAACCATTGGATTCCTAGTATAACATCGCACCACCCATGGGTATAGAAATCATTGGACTATTCATTTACATATTCCCCATGGTAAGATTGATCTTATTGCATTTTCTGACTGATTGATAGTTCTCCATCTGATCATTACTTGAAACAATTGAGATCTTTGGATATACAAAGCAATTGGATCTTTGGCTAATTTATAGTGAATGAAATTATGAGTCTTGCTAGAATCGATTAGGACTATTACCTTTTATTTTTGATGTATCCTTGATATTGAGGGTTTGAGGAGTGCTAATTCCGATATTTGTTACACAATATGCATTAGAGTCTTCTTCATATAGAAGAGTGCTTCTCACGTTTTCATCTTGAGATGGTTCTTGTTCTTCTTCCTCTTCACAATCTATGTAGAATAATTTCTTCTCACCACACTTATGTCCTTACTTGTACTTGTTGTCACAATTAAAGCATAAACCTTTTGCTTTTCTTTCCTCAATTGTTGGGGTGTCAACCTTGGAGGTTGAGGAATTTTTAGTAGAAGGAGCATTGTTCTCTCTCTATAGATGTTAGGATTGGTCCTTCTAGTAGCCACTTAACCATATTTTTACTTTCAACATTTTCTTTCCACCTTAAATGCATTCTCAATGATTTGGGATTCCCCAAAGTGAACCTCATGTTGAATGTTATCCTTTAAATTTCCCTATGGGCCCATCAATCAGAGGTGCTCATCACGGAATGCTCGATTTACCTTTATATTCAATCTTTGGAAGTTCTCAATGTGCTTTGTAACATAACCCTTTTGCTTGATTTATCAATTGGCTAAAGAGAATTATTGCTCGCCTTTATCCTCCAGTGTGCTATCATTTCTTTCATGAAAATTGTCCAAGTGGCCAGTGATTTGAGAACAAAACCATCGATACCATACAAATTTATTAGGTTCTAAATATAAAGAACCAATTCCTTACCTTTTGTGTATGTGGCACATTATGGAGATCAAAGAATTGCTCCATCGGAAATTATCCATGTAGAGTTGGTTTCCTTGCCATTGAACTTCCTCATATCAATCTTATTGGTCTTCAAACCAAAGGTTGGGTTTCTCCATTCTTGATTCACCCTTCCTTGTGTCCCTCATCATGAATTTCATGGGATGCATTTTCTCTTCCAGGTGTCTTCTACATTTACAAATTTTTCAATACTTCCATGATCTCCCCCTTTTAAACCATCCATCTTAGCATCTAACTTGAAAGCTTCCATTGAATCCATCAACAGCTTCCATTGAATCCCATCTTAGCATCAACTTAGCTTCCATTGAATCCATCTTATTTTTTGTAGTCTATTTATGTCCCTACACATTTTCTTCACCTTCATCAAAAGGTCCAAGTAGAGTTTTACGGAGGCTTATTTGAATTCAATAGAAGGATTTTCTGGAGGCTTATTTGGTGTAGAAGTTCCCTTTTTTGGTGGCATGTTGGCCAAGTATCACTTTTGAACCTTGATTTTGAGGTGGTTCTGCTAGACAATATTTCTTCTATTGTATCTCCCAAGTTTCGGCCCTTCTGGTTATGAAACTTTCTTTTAGGTAGTTCTCTAATATTTCTTCTCTAAAATGCCATAGGTCTGATCAAAATTTGATGTGCCAAGTGGAATTTATGGTAACTTCCCCACAACTTGCCGATTTTTTTCCTTTCCAGGAGATCTCACTTGTATAGCATTCCCTGCACAAAATAATTGATATAAAATTCTGAAACTCGCACCAGAAATACTAAAGACTGTCCACGATCCAATGCAACTAGTCCCACTCAATTTGGATACTCTAAGAAGAATTTATGATTGTTTTACCTGGAACACCTTCTTGAGACTAGTCAATAGGACTAATCAGAGACCCTATCTTACACGGGGTGTATCTACAAATTTAAGATGACCCAGAAGCTAAAAATTTTACCACAGATACCTTACTGATTTATGTAATTATCCTTCGGAGTTCAAGGTCTGAAACATTACAGAAAAAAAATTATAGCGAAAATTCCGCAATGACTCAGTTCAGGATGATTCCAGAACCCTATATTGTATAGGTTGTATATTTGAATGTATAAGGCCTAATCAGAGGAATTTTGAACCCAATGTACCTTCATCTGTCTAATAAATATCCTCCAAGACGTTTCTTCAGAAACATTGTGGAAAATAAGTTATAGAGAAAATTCCACGGTGTCTTAGATGTAGCAACGAAACCCCAAGACCTTGAGCTCTGATACCATATGTTAAGAAACAAATATCAATATAGCATAGAAAAATCTCAGAAAAAGTACTCAACGCCTTGAAAAAGAGATAATTTCAGATGATAAGCCTCTTCTAGGGGTCAACCTCCTTTTACCCGACTTAAAATGTTCAAGTACAAGATGATTCAAAATGAAAATGTCTCCTTGGCATATATAGGAGACTAGGAGGTATAATTACAACTAATGGCCTAAATCTGACATAAATAAAATAAAAATACTAATATAATGTGCCCCAATTAAGGGGTAATGAGCCAATATTAGGGCTTAACAGTTATCTGGGAGAGCGTTACATAGGTAGTTGTATGGTAAGAAGTGTTGTACCACCATTCAGCTAGTGGTAACCATTCAACCCACTGATTTTTCCTTTTCAATGCAAAACACCTCAAATATGTTTCCAAACACTTGTTGACAACTTCAGTTTGATCATCAGTCTCAAGATGATAAGTTGTACTAAGATGCAATTGGGTTCCATGTAGCCTGAATAGTTCTTGCCAGAAAGTGTTGGTGAAAGTGGGGTCTTGATCAGAAACAATATAATGAGGCATGCCATGAATATTTAATACCTAATCTATGAAACGTTGAGCCACAATGGAGGTGGTAAATGGGTGTTGAAGGGAATAGAAATGAGCATACTTGGAAAGACGATCAATGACCACCATGATGACTTATTTATTTCTTGATTTAGGTAATACCACAATAAAATCCATAGAGATATCCCTCCAAATAGTAGGTGGAATCGAAAGAGATTGTAGTGTGTCAGGAGGTTTGACTGTTTCTCCCTTGTTGCATTGAAAAACATCACATTCTACCACAAAATTGTGAATGTATTTTTTCATACCATTCTAGAAAAAAGAACATTTGACCCGACCATAGGTTTTGGTAAACCTCGACTTCCTAGTTGTGGGTGTAGCATGAAGCTCATAAAGTATCATGGATTTAATTTGTGACTATTTACTTAAATACAAACAGTATTTGTAGCGAAGTTCATCATTGTGCCAAGAGTACCCTGGGGAAACTGGAGAATTGTCTTGCAATTATTGGATCATATGCGAAATTTTGGGATCTTGTATCCATTCCTGGTAAGCAACTTGGAGCCAATTTGGTACAATGAAAGAGAGGGAAAAAAGGGATCCTTCATCTTCAAATTTTCTTGAAAGTGCATCAGCAACCACGCTATCTTTTCCTTTTTTTCCAATGATCTCATAATAATATCCAAAGAGCTTAGTCACCCATTTTTGTTTCTCCGAGGAGGAAGGGAGTTGTTCCAGAAAATACTTGAGGCTTTGATGACGTGTCTTAATTTGGAATCACTTCCCCAATAGATAAGGGTGAAAAATATCCAATGCATGGAGAATAGAAAACTTTTCCTTTTCATAGATTGATTGACCTGAATGTCACTCGGACAGTTGTTTGCTGGTAAATTCCAAAGGACGGCCATATTGCATAAGGAATTCTCCAATTCCTCTCCCTGAAGCATCACATTCTAGGACAAAGGTCTTTGTGAAATCAATAAGGGTCAGGACTGGAGTGGTGCACATCGCCTCCTTCAAGGTTTGAAATGCCTAATCAGTTGTGGGTGTCCAAGTGAAATAATTATTTTTAAGGAAAGAAGTGAGAAGTGCCACAATATTTCCATAATTCTTAACAAACTTGCGATAATATCCTATTAAACCCAGAAATGCATGCAAGATTTTGAGAGTCTTTGGGCATGGCCAATCCTACATAACTTTTGTCTTTTTAGTATCCACCCTAACACCTCCCTTTCCAACAATATGACCCAAGTACTCGACTTCTGAGGCACCAAAAGAATATTTAGATTGTTTGAGGAAAATTTGGTGCTGAGAGAGTAGATGTAGAACTTGGTCCACATGATCAAGATGGGTTTTCCAGGTTTTACTATAGATAAGGATATCATCAAAGAAAACTAAGAGAAAATGATGGAGAAAATGATGGAAGACATCATTCATGAGGCTTTGGAAAGTGGAGGGAACATTACACAAGCCAAATGGCATGAAACAAAACTCATAGTGGCCCCCATGAGTTCGAAATGAAATATTAGGAATGTCTACCTCGTTCATGCGTATCTGGATCAAGTTTAGTAAACAATTGGGCACCACTCAATTCATTCAAGAGGTCATCAATGCCAGGAATGGGAAATTTGTCTCTGATGGTGATTTTGTTGAGGGCGTGAAAGTTAGGGCACATGCACAAATATCCTTCTTTCTTAAGGACCATGACCACAGGATAAGAGTAGGGGCTTGTACTAGGATGGATAACACATGCGGTGAGAAATTCTTGAACAATTTTCTCAGTTTCATTTTTTGGGTAAAATGGATGATGATAGCGATGAATATTGGGAGGAAGATTGCTAGGGACAAGGCGAATGGAATGATCATGAACACCATGTGAAGGAGGAAGTCCTTGGGGAGTGGAAAAAACAACTTGATTTTTGGAGAGGATGCATTTGAGGTCCTGCGGCACAGAGGGTGTCTCAGTGGCTTGAATGTTATGAAGTTGTGCAATAATGACAGAATGACCTTTTTTGAGGAGGTTTTTCATGCAATGGGAATTGATTATCTCTGGGGAATCAATGGTGTTTCCTTGGAAATTATATTGTTGGCCCTCCTAGTTTAATTGCATGGTTAATTCCTTAAAATCCATGAGAATGGGACCTAGATTTCGTATCCTTTTTTCACCCAACACATTGTTACAACCACCCATGTCAATAGAAAACATATGAGATTTCATGTGGTACTGACCAATTTGGAGACACACATTTTCACAACACCCCCCACATTTCATGGACCCACAATTGGCAATCATGATTTGAAAATTATTGATGCCACGAATATAAAAATTAGTTTCTTGGGAAAAGTGACGATGAATAAAATTATGGTTGCTTCCACTGTCAACAAGGATGATCACCTTCGTATGATTAATGTAACCAATTAGCTTGAGATTTTGGGGATAAGACAACCCAGTGAGAGAATTTAGGGAAATGAATGTTTCAACTTCGAGAGGGTTGGAGGGTGGGGTCATGTCAGTGGGTTCAGGTGAATCGACCACATGGGGGGCCTCGACATAATCTTTCGAAGCATCCTTGGAGATGGCCATAAAAAGATTTTTTTCCTTACACTTGTGCCCAGGAAAATATTTTTCATCACAATTATAACATATGCCTTTGATTTGGCATTCAATGATTTCTTCCTTGTTCAATTTTTGGATCTTTAGTGGAGTGGAAGGAGCAGTGGGATTCATTGGTTTAGGGCGTGGAATAAAAGAGGGTTTTCGAGTTTGAGAAGAGACAAACTATTGTGATTCCTTAGATCTTTTATTATCTTCCACCCAACTCTGAGGCCAAGCCATGAGGACATGGGCATGAATCTCATCCTTGAGGTCACTGATAAAACATTATTGGAAAAAAAAATTAGACATGCCCTATGTACAGAAAGACAATCTCTCAAAAGTGTCTATAAATTCTTCCACTGTGCCAGATTGTTTCAACATTTTCAAATGGCCTAAATTGTTGGTGTCAGTTTCAAAGTGCTCATAAAGCTCTGCCATAAATTGTGTCCATGCCACATACCCATGGAGGGAATTTTTTATCCATTTCCACAATTGCCAACATTCTTGATCTAGATGGAGAACACCATATTGAAGTTTGGCCAACTCATTTGTAATTCCATACAAAGAGAAATAATGTTCCATTTGAGTTACCAAGGAAATGGGATCTTAGCCATCAAATTTGTTCATATCCACACATGGAAGGCATAGGTCACGTTGAAAGTGATGGGGCTGAAAATTCAGGGAATTAGAGGAAGTTTCACCTTCAGAGAGAAAAGGTGGGTCAAAGGAGGGAAGATCTGCAGGGATATTCAACTTGGCGCAAATCATGCTAGTGAAGGATGCAAGTTGGGTAGTGAGGTCCTGTTTGATTGTTTCCATTTTAGCATCTATGGAGGAATGCATGTTTTTATTGATGGTGGAAAAATTGACATCTATGGAGAAATGCATGTTTTTATTTATGGTGTAAAAATTGGCACTGAGCTGCCTCACTTCCTTTTGGGTCTCTGTGAAATTAGAGGACAAGGAATTGAAGCGAGCTTCCAAGTCTTGGCTATGGGTGTGGTCCATGATGAAGAGGGAAAAGGAAAAGGGATGGGTGGGACCACACAAAAAATGGGTTATGGGTGAAGTGCATCATGGTGATCAGGGAGACGAGGGGAATCTAATGGGGTAAGGCCCAAATAAAGGTGTTGGAAGGGGGTCAGGTCCATGGAAAAAAAATTGTTGAAAAATGATAGTTAAGATTGTGATAAGGGAGAAGAGAGGAACCCAATGGGATAAGGCTCAAATAATGGTGCCAACAGGATCCAAACTTTTATTCTTGTTTTCTTACTCCTACGGAGTTATACTCCGATCTAAAGAATACTATAGTGTTGAAATGCCCAAATTCTTAACAGGAAGAAAGGTGTAATAATTTCACAACCTGAATGCAGGAGGCAAAGTTGTGTGGCAATAGATCTTGTCAATTATGTTTGTGTTTATGTCCCAAAGGTTAGGGTATGCAAGGTGTATACATATAAGGGTTTTTTGTGTGCTATAACTCTCTTATATATATAGTTGTACTCGACCCAATATCTCAGGTCACCAACTAAGAAGGTTAGAACGTGCCCTTGTATGTACCACCTGACTACCCAGGTACTAGAGAGTATCTTCCTAAGAGTTTTTCTCAGTGGAACTATAGCATTCAAGCGGCTGATCAGTTTATCTATGGATGGATTCAAGAGATCTAGGATGATCCATATACAGGTGTTGTCTAATGCGCTACCACTCGAAGGGGTACCAAAAAGGGTTACAAGGGTGGCCAACAAATGTGTGATTAAGTAACACTTGTATTTATTTCATGTATGACTCCCTGACCCTAGGTTTGTGCACATAACGATAGATCTCTATATCTTTAAGACGATGGAATATGTCTCTACCCTAAAAAAAACTTAACCCACAATTTTCTGCCAAGGAAAGTTATCCGATACCACTTGTAGTATTTCAGATATAAAATAGTATGCAAAACAAAAATATTTTAGCTAGAAATGGAAGAACACAGTGATATAACCAGAACAATACCAAAATAATACTAGAATAACACCAGAAAGAGCACCTTGATTAATGATAGAAATGTTCACTTGCCTCTTCGAGGGGGAAACTGCCAGCAGAGTAGAGCTCTATTACAATAATATCCAAGACAAAACTTCTCATACCCTCTACTCCTACTTATATTAAATTTGTCTATCCAAAAGAACAATCTAGAGGAAGATCCTAATTCTAGAAGTAGAAGCTTCTATTAGGTCTTCTTACATTTGACTTATTCTTCCTTATTTATAGCCCTTATTAATAGTGGTATTTATTACATGGAAATATATTATTCTACATACGTGAGGGGTAAGGGAGGTTAGGTCCCTAATAGAGTAGGAACACATAGAAACCAAACCAATGGTCTCAACTAGTCAAACTGGTTAAAAACATTGTAATGAAATTTGTATTAATGAACTAATTCTGTGAATAATAACTAACTATGTCAATTCAACCCTTTTTGACATTGTAGTTGATGCTCCTCAGTAGCATCTTTCACGTCGTAAAGAGTGCACGATTAGACGTACAATGCATCGGAGCATGCATATTCAAACAACACCAAAAGAGGGCCCAACAACTAAAGTGAATCAAGAAATGGATGATCCAATCAAAAAATATATGAAAATTGAGAAACCGAAAAACAAGTGATTGTATATATAATGAGACACATGTATAATGGAAACATATTTTCATGATAACATTTATTAACATAAACTATTTGTTGCTACAATTTCTATTTGTATACCTTCTTATGTATGAATCTTATATGTTTCATATGTAAAAACTTTCATATCTTCACACGCATTCTTTATTTCATTTGTGTTTAAAAAAAAATTTGTTAATTTCTATGCATGAATCTTACTATGTCACTTTAAATTATTTTCTAGTAGATAGATTGGCTATGGGGAATTGAGAATGATCCAAGGGGGCGAGGGGAAAATGATCTTCCACCTTTACATGGTTGGCCCTCTTCATTAGCAAATGAATTATTCTCGAAACCAACAGAATCGTATTCAAGTATTCCTCTTTAGTCTTTCTTGAGTTTCATACATGTTGATATGATTCTTTATTTATTTAATTATTATTCAGTCATATAAACTTTTATTCTCTGATTATTTATGCAGGTCTTTGCAATGGAAATGAAACTAACAACTAGCCTATGTGTGACATGGTTTTATAACCTCTTGCCTCATTGAGATCATGGACGCAGGTAGTTAGTACTCATCTTGCCATTTTAGTTAGTATGTGTGCACAATTGCCAAAGATTCATGCTGATACTGGTAATGCCATTTCCTGGTAGTTTTATTTGATGATAAATTATCTATATCCAATATTAGAATAAAACTTAGTTTTTAATATTTGTTCGTTGTGGTCATGTTCCTATCAAATGCCAATAGTTGTAGGGTTTTTGTATCACCTTAAAGATTTCATCTACCCTATAAAGACAAACATAGTTTAAGGAATTGTGGGGTGTTTTTCTCACCCTAAAGATTGCATTTGTCCAAGAAAAACAATTACAATTTCATAATTCTTCTAGTTTTTAATTATTTATGTAGTTACACTTCATGGTAAATTTTTATACAAGGTTCAATTTGCATTCCTATCAGAGTAAGGTCTCCTTTATCAACAAAGGTTTTTAAAGTAAACAGTTTGGATTTTAATTTTATAATTCACTTTTCGAAGTCTATGTCATATGATGCAAGAATAGGAATCATTCCTATTACTGAGCAACCAAACCTACCTAAGGAAAAAGTTGTCAATTTTTTAGAGGTCGAAAAATTTCTAGACTAAAATAGGAAGCTTCAAGCATCTTAAGTTGAACAATTTTCTAATTCATTATCACAATCTACATTTTCTTATAAATGTAGATATATATGCTCTGTGATGTCATACTTTTTCTATTTATGCTTTGAGAATAACTTCAAATAATGTTTAAATAAATTTATAGTTATAAATGTAACAATACATATTTATTGATGCATTTAATCCCAAACCCATGTATATTTCACCCCTTTACTAAATTTTGGGAGCAAATCACCCTAGTATATTATCTTTGGGGATTACAACATATCCTATGTCCTGTAACTTGTAACTTGTAAATTACTAACACCATAGATGGATTTTTCTTCCTAGGGAATGGATTTACAAACCATATTTTATCCTTTATGCACAATAAAGGGTTTTTGGTTTCGAAATGCAGAACTAAAGGTATCAATAGATGTAAAATGATAAAATACAAACTCCACAATTTGAACCACTCAATTTGAACGTCATATGAGTCTTAGGCATGCATTTTACAGTAAGATGATTTTACCCTCCATTTTACAAAATGTATTTAATATTGGTTCAAGGTAAAAATCATTTTTGTGAATCCTGGTGTGCATTTTGCACAAGGGAGGAAATTACAGTTTAAAATCAAAACATGTATTTATTAAGTGTGAGTGTACATTTTTAGATGTGGAGGCTCTAACAAGCTTCAATTAGGGTTTTATGAAACAATAGAAATCCTAATCCTAATATTCTATATTATCATATATCAAGAAAATTGTCATCTACATTTGTTCAACATCATATTCTAACACATATACCTGCTCCAYATGTCTAATGCATCATAAGCATGGATTTCAATGTACAACATCAATTTGAATTTGTTTTACTTTATTTTACACTCGTCGAACCTATGATAACAATTCTCATTATCATAGCTCTAATGACAAATTACCATGCCCATTGATTCTCTAAAGGAAAATTCCCCTCGCATGACAAATATCCGTTGGTATTCCGATGGACTATTACCACTCTCCCAATGCATATTTGACGGAATTTTCCTGCCACGCCAATGGACTTTGCTTGCCCTAGAATCACCACTCCAACAAACTTACATGCTATATCATTGGACCACTAACATAATGTTCCCTCCCAATTTTGTCACCTATGATGGATGAAACCCACCATCATAGGGGATTCACCTTCTTAATCGATATCTTATCACCTTCATTCATAAAGGGGGTTTTTAAATTGTGAAAAATATATTCAATATATTGTAGGTATTGGGGGGAGGGTTTGGGGTCTCAGGGGGTTTGTAGGTATTAGGGAGTATAAAACGGGGTATCTTGTAAAAATAGGGGTTTATTTTATCAGAAATATGTATTGGGAGGGGGGTTCAAAAATGGATTTTGGGAGGTATTTATAAATATCTAGTGAAATTAGGGGTATTATTTAATATCCCATGAATGTAGGTGCAATGTCACAAGTTCACTGAGTGAATACCCTGTTCCCACCATAAGGTTTCAATTTCGATGGAATGTGTGTCTGTGCGCCAATGGTCTTTATGCATGATAACATCGCACTGACAATGAATATTGTCGGTATTGCAACAACTTCTTGACAGATAATACTTTCCTGGAAAATTTCACATGGAAGCCTTTTTCCTCGAATGCATGACAAATATATATGATCATCGTCATTGAGATGCTTCAATGTGATGAAATTTGGGTGGATTAAATCTCTCCACAGTTGCCACATGGAAGTTTTCTATGTCAGATGTATGACATATGGATACGATCATCAAAGGTGTGACACAAAGCCTTCAACGAACTTATGGAAATGGGTTCATCGGAATTCCAACATTTATTCATTGGAGCATCATCGAAAACTATGCCAAATGTACTAGTGGGTCCATTAGAGTGCATGTACATCATAGATAATGATGAAATCTGGATGTCATTACATAGTATAGATTATTTTTAGGATTAAGTGCCTCTCTCCTCTAGGCTATAAATTTTGTCTTTTGTAGCTCATTTAAGAGGTCAAAATGAGCTTAATCACATATATGAGGACCTATATTTTACACATGAGACCTCATAGAGCTCCCCTGCAACTATATATCTAATATACATGTTTGTTTTTTAACCTTTGAACTATGAAGTCGCAACTAATTCCATAGAAGGTTAAACTTCTAAATCTATCAATAAATACCATAGAGATGCACCATAATCATTGGTCACGTCCCTTCCCCTTATTCATCTAGCACTCTCCATTAATTGGTCTTGGTTCACCAACCATTCATCAAGGGCTTTAGATGATTATTAAATCCTAAATATAAATGTTATCTTGTGTCTCTCGTATTTAAGGTATGTTTATCTTATTTGTGAAATAGATTTATTATGGGGCATTTACTATTAAACCAATATAATAACATGTGGGTTCATATTGCGGGTACTGAATATATATAAAATCTAATTGGATGGTATCAAGGGGGTAAGGGAGTTTCTAAAATTAATATAAGGGTGTACACATATGGGAGGAGATCAACTAATCAAAATTGGGAATGGGGGGGAGATGTTATTGTCAAGTCAACAAAACAATGGGTATAGATTTGGGTGAAATTGTGAAACCCTAACATTGGAGGAAAGTAAAGTCATCTAACCCTAACCCTAAAGACTGAAATTATTCTTTGTTAAGGACGATTATTGTTCTGGTATTTTGACTAGAGTAATTTTTAGCTGAAGGACATTGAATTTAATGCTAGTTTTTGCACAATTTTTGGAGATGGAATTATTTCTATAATGAATGTACATTTGTGTAGAAATTGTTTTTTTTTTCATGCTAAGGTGATTCAATACTTGGGCATAATTTATGGTATTATATAAAAATATCTTCTCTTAGCCTCTTGAATCTCTAGAGGTATCTAGTAAGCTATAAATCTTTTTTGATTGAAATCATTAGGAGGTTGGAAGTAAGAGGTGTTGCTAGAATCCTACACAATTTGAAAAGGCTAGTGTTGGAGTATTAATGTCTCTTTTTATTGGAAACATTAATAGGTTGAAAATAAGAGGTGATGAACCTTCAATGAATTCGAGGAGATATGTCTATATGTGTTTTTTTTATCGGAAGTGAAATGTATCATGGATGAGAAGGGTGATACATCTCTCATCATTATACCTTATAAAAATTCGTGATGAACCCTAAAATTTATTTGAATAAGCAATGAAAAAGAACACATATGATCTACATATGAAATGGTCTTCTTATTTCTAGGGAACATACATGTTTGATGACCTTGACTCAAAGTTGAACAAGTAGCATATGATAAACAACACTTTCTTAAGTATATGTTGGATACATATGTCAGTTATTGGGATCAATATAATAGGGGAATGAATGATGATGATGATCATGATGTTGATTATTACTATCCACTAAGAATGGATTTTTTCTATTGTACCTTAATAAAAAAAAAAGTAAATAAGTAATTAGTTTTCTTTATAGTTTTATTTCTATGCTCGAAAATATTACAAATAATCTTCCCTAAACGTCCATGGTTTTGATGAGTTAATAGTTTAGGAAAGTTGATAATGTTACAAATATTTTCAAATTCAGATCTATTATTAGGATATGCAGGACATTCTAAAAGAAAGTGTTTTTCATCTTCCACCTTCTTAGTATCACAAAATCACAAATTCTTTCATTTCATGGAATTTTAGGAATTGTCCAATGCCATGTTTCACTATAAAGCTCTTGAGAGTTCCTTCTTATTTTAGAAATATTGATTTTTTTCTTTAAGATACCTAAAAAAAATACACTTTTCATATTCTAGAATGGATTTATGACCTATTTATAGTATCTTAATTTTCTCTTTTTCGTCAATTTCTTTATTGCACCACAATTCCTCCTTAAATTTAGTTTTGATAGTATTTTTAATGGTATCAATATTCTTGAGAATGAACTCTCCTCTATTCTCCAATGATCTAGCCAAGACATAGCCATTTTATTTTGTCCCCTCTTAAGATAYATGTAACAAAATTGACTAGAGTTTCAAGCAATCTTAATAAGATACTTGGCTTATGTGTTAGTTGTCTTGTGCTTATACATATCATACCTAGTCATAGACCTATAATCAATGGGGGAAATATCATTCTATAAGGAGGACAGGATAGGGAATATTGCTTTTAATTTTAAGATTATAAATAATATGAATTATACAAAATGTCACAAAAAAATTTACTTCATGCTCCACCTGGATCACTTTCCAATCAATTATGTGGTTAATTTCAAGAACATATTTATTTAATAATGACACTTGAAATACATTATGCACTCTCATATATGTAGGAAATGCTAGCATTTATGCAACTGGACCTATCTTTTCTGATATTTCAAAAGGCCCACAATATCTCACTGCCAACTCTGGGAAATTTCCTAATCTTAGTGAACTTATTTTTTCCTTCACTTTTAAGAACACATGTTCTCCCACTTTAAAATATCTAAACACTCTATTATTTTCTGCATAAATTATCTTCCTATCATGTGCAACCTTTAATTTCTGCCTGATCTTTTCCATATTCTCTTCCATTTCCTTTAACATTTCTAGCCCAACAATTGCTCTATCTGCTGGATTATCCCAACTCATTGGAGTGTTACAATTTTGTCCATACAAATCTTCAAACAAAATCATTTCGAATGAGGCATGATACCCATTATTGTATGCAAATTCCACTAAGTGGATATAATCTTCCCACTTTGATGGCTAATCCATCACATACATTCCGAGCATGTCCTCAATTATCCTATTACTCCTCTATGTTTTCCCATCTGACTCTGGATGATAAGTTTTACTAAGATTTAAATTTATCCCAAATCCTTTGAACAAACCATTCCAAAATTTGGATGTGAAATTTGGAGCTCTATCTGAAACAATTTCCTTAGGTACTTCATGTAGCCTAGCAACTTATTTCATATAAATTTCTTCAATATTTGTTTCCTTGTGTGTTGTCTTTACTGGAACAAAATGTGATGCCTTAGTCAATTTGTCCACCACCACCATGATGGAATCATGTTGCTTCTTTGTTCTAGGTAGCTTTGTAATAGAATCCACTATGACAACATCCCACTTCCATTTTGGAATGGGAAATGGCTACAACAACCTCATTTGGGGTCGAACGGGGGTCAAACCTGCAACCCCCGTAACCTCCCAAAGGCTTAACATATCCCCCACAACCAATCCACCATGCAATAGTTCTTAACCACTATATGGAAAACATTTTATTTGAATTTAAGATAAGGTTCAAATGGGTGGCTTAAGGGCCGAGGGCCTAATCCCTTGACACTTAGCCCCTGGATTATATATATTAACATATGACCCACACCTTACTTGTGAAGGGGATTAACAATATGTTGCACGCGATGTTTTATATAACAAATATATCAACAGATATATGGTTTAAACACCATATACTATATATAGTATATGTAACCATATATTAAACCAACAAACAAACAAATATGTCCATGAGGAGAGGGTCACGGGGAATAGAACCCTTGACCTCCACCAATTTAAGCAATGAACTAACCATTGTTCCAATCGATCTAGATGTTAGGGGACCCTCACCAATTTTAGAATTAAGTTGCATAAATTGTGGATAGGTTTTTTTAGGACCGAGCTTATTTAATGGGCATATATCCCATTGTACACACACTTCGATACAACACGCATCCCAAGGTTCATGCATTCCAAAGTCTGCATGGATTCTGAGGTACGGTATAGTACAATCTGCATTGTTTTACATGCTAATTTTATGTGTTGCATGGAAAATCATTTCATAGGGTATATCGTCCACACCTAGGCAACTTTATACTCATTGGATTTGTTTTTCTACAAGGATTATGAATATGAAGTATAATTTATGATCAAAGGTCATTTGTAAAATTCTTAATTTTAAGAGGTTAAAATGAGGCTAATCACATATATGAGGACCTATATTTTACACATGAGACCTCATAGAGCTCCCTTACAACTATATATCTAATATAAATGGGTTTTTTTTAACCTTTGAACTATGAAGTCACAACTAATTCCATAGAATGCTAAACTTCTAAATCTATTGTAATAAATACCATAGAGATGCACCATAATCATTGGTCATGTTCCTTCCCCTTCTTCATCTAGCACTCTCCATTCATTTTTGTTTGTGCACCAACCTTTCATCAAGGGCTTGATATGATTATTAAATCCTAAATATAAATGTTATCTTGTGTCTCTCTTATTTGAGGTATGTTTATCTTATTTGTGAAATGGATTTATTATGGGGCATTTACTATTAAACCAATATAATAACCTGTGGGCTCATATTGGAGGTATTGAAAATACATAAAATCTAATTCAATATATTGGATGGTATGAAGGGGGTAAGGGAGTTTCTAAAATTAAGCTAAGGGTGTACACATATGGGAGGAGATCAACTAACCAAAATTGGGGCATGGGGGGAATATGTTGTTGTCAAGTCAACAAAGATTTGGGTGGAAGTGGGAAACCCTAATATTGGAGTAGAGGAAAGTCATCTAAACCTAACCCTAAAGATTTAAATTCTTCCTTTTGAAGGATGATTATTGTTCCTGTATTTTGACTAGAGGAATTTGTAGTTGAAGGACATTGAATTTAATGCTAGTTTTTGCAAAAWTTTTGGAGATGGAGCTATTTCTATAATAAATGTACATTTGTGTAGAAATTGAAATTCATTTCATGTTAAGGAGATTCTATACTTGGGAGGAATTTATGGTATTATATAAAAAATTATCTTCTCTTAGCCTCTTGAAGCTCTATAGGTATCTAGTAAGCTATAATTCCTTTTCTATTGAAATCATTAGGAGGTTGGAAGTAAGAGGTGTTACTAGAATCCTACACAATTTGAAAAGGATAGTGTTGGAGTATTAGGGTTTTTTTTATTGGAAACATTAATAGGTTGAAAATAAGAGGTGATGAACCTTCAGTGAATTCAAGGAGATATGTCTATATGAGTTTTTTTWTTGGAAGCGAAATGTATCACGAATGAGATGGGTGAAACATATCTCATCCTTATACCTTATAAAAAATCTTGATGAACCCTAAAATTTATTTGAATAAGCAATGAAAAAGACCATAGATTTCATACAATGATCTAAAGATGAAATGGTCTTCTTATTTCTAAGGAACATACATGTTTGATGACCTTAACTCAAAGTTGAACAAGTAGTATATGATAAACAACACTTTCTTAAGTATATGTTGGATATGTATGTCACTTATTGAGATCAACATAAAAGGGGAATGAATGATGATGATGATGATGATGATTATTACTATATGTTAAGACTGAATTTTTTCTATTGTACCTTAATAAAAAAAATCGTAAGTAATTAATTCGTTTTCTTTATAGTTTTATTTCTATACTCAAAAATATTACTGAGAATCTTCCCTAAACGTCAATGGTGTTGATGAGTTAATAGTTTAGGAAAGTTGATAATGTTACAAATATTTTCAAATTGAGATCTACTATTGGGAGACGAGTTAATAGTTTAGGAAAGTTGATAATGTTACAAATATTTTCAAATTGAGATCTACTATTGGGATATGTAGGGCATTCTAAAAGAAAGTGTTTTTCATCTTCCACCTTCTTAGTATCACAAAGATCACAAATTCTTTCATTTCAGGGAATTTTAGGAATTGTCCAATGCCATGTTTCACAGTTCACTATAGAGCTCTTGAGAGTTCCTTTTTATTTTAGCAATATTGATTTTATTCTTTAATCTACCTAAAACAAAAATACACTTTTCATATTCTAGAATGGATTTAATTACCTATTTATAGTATCTTAAGTTTCTCTTTTCGTCAATTTCTTTATTGTAGCACAATTCCTCCTTAAATTTACTTAATAGTATTTTTAATGGTATCATTATTCTTGAGAATGACCTCTCCTCTATTCTCCAATGATCTATCCAAGACATGTCTCTTTTATTTTATCCCCTCTTAAGCTATATGTAACTTAATTGACTAGAGTTTGAAGCAATCTTAATAAGCTTCTTGGCTTCCATGTTAATTGTCTTGTGTTTACATTACATACCTAGTCATAGACCTATACTCAATGTGGAAAGATCATTGTATAAGGAGGATAGGATAGGGAATATTGCTTTTAATTTTAAGATTATAAATAATATGGAGTATATAAAATGTCACAAAAAAATATACTTATTATATTTAGTGAAAATAGAGGATTATTTTGTTTTAAAAAATGTAATAAGATTTTAAAAGGTAAAACAAATTAAAGGTATTTTTTTAGTATCCCATAAACACACATGCTATTAAATAAGTTCTTAAATAAATATATCTATAAAATTTATAAGGCATACATAAATTTTGATACTTTTAATGATGATTTTGGCAACGGTTGATTAAATTGTGCTCATGTTTATCCTCTTTCCTCTCTCCACCTTGGAAACTTGAGTAGAACAAAAATACATCTATCAAATGGAACATATGAATGGAACCTTCTTAGTATCAAACCTTAAACAAGCTTTCCTTTTTCTTCTACAACAAGGACTTTCGTATAGCCTTGGAACATATATACAGGTTTATTAAAGGCCATCCTTCTAGTTGAAAATCTAAGAGTGGGACCAATACAATATCTTAAACCCTAAGAAAGTCTTCATTTTTCTTCTACAAGAAGGACTTTCATATATCCTTAAAAAAATGAAGTTAAAAAGTGGACAAACTCAATTACTAAAATTTGAAATTCATCCTTAAAACTCAAAATAAGGGYTCAAAATAAGTAAAATGTTCAAATTAAACTTAAAATTTTATCATTAAACTCAATCATTTTTGTATCCAATTTCTTCCAAATTGACGAGAACTTTGACCATAAAACTTTGTACTTAAAATTTTAGTCCATTTAATAAAAACTCAAATCATCTAAAAGAACATATTTCACTATACTCACCCACAAACATAGAAATTTTGAACATAAAAAATTGATTTTGATATATTAACTCATTTAAAAAAAAACTACAAGAGAAAAACTTCACTTCAACCCTAAAAAAAATTAAATTTATTCCTATCTTAACTAACTCCAAAATAAAAAAACGCTCTATATAAAAACAAATTTAATTTCAACCTGCGTATATAGGTGATCTAATTCAATGTAATCCTCCATTTTTGTTATGTAGTAAAAGGATTATTTTGGCCTACAAGCGAGGCCAATAGGTCATTTTTTTTTTTCTTTTTACCTTTCAATCTCATTTATCACTGCATGACAAGCCTTTGGGCGTTTAACGACTCTTTGCAACATATTCTTCGACGTTTTAAATGCTACTGGCCACTGATAAATATCAACGAAAATAAAAAGATAAGAGCCATTATATATTCGGGCTTGAAACGCACGCTTCTTCTATAAAATAAAATGATAAAATTAGCAATAATGTTTGGATGAATCAGGCTCCTGCGACGAACGAGACAGACCATGCCATTGGACTCAAACATAAAAAGTAGCAGGTGCAGTCCTGTAGAATCCACGTGCTTCATCTACAATGCCAACCTGTTGTTCAAAGCTCTTACACGCCTGCTTCGTAGTTTGGTTCATGCCGGCCTCCGTAAGTTAAGCACTTCTGGATTCACAATTATTAATGT
Organism: Picea sitchensis; assembly: GCA_010110895.2. Taxonomy (NCBI): domain Eukaryota; kingdom Viridiplantae; phylum Streptophyta; class Pinopsida; order Pinales; family Pinaceae; genus Picea; species Picea sitchensis. The sequence continues at coordinate 223,287 of SNQJ01S0015637.1, read as the reverse complement.
TCAACGGTGCTTTCGTTTTTGGAGAAACTAAAAAACAAAATCTCTGAGATTTCTTGAGTCGATTTACGCCATTGATTTGTCTCGATGTTTCAAGCAAGCAAGCTAACGCGCCGATAATAATCCCAAAGATTTCATAAATTATTGTACTTTGACAAGTGGGATTTATCATTTTCAAAGTAGCGTTGGTTTGTTTTGCACCATGCGTTTTCTGCTTTGAACCTGCCACTGCTATTAATAATACATATGTTTGTAAACATAATTTGGTCTTTGTTGGTTTGTATATAGGTATCCATGTGCTTCTGTCAAACATATACACACATTGTATATATAGCGTGGGGCTTATAATAAGCATCACGTGAAATTCTATGGGATGTCAACGAGTGAGGTCCTTCATGTGCCATAACAAATACAACCAGTTGTAATAATGCCATATTATTTTGTCGGTTTAGCTCATTCTGCTGCATCGAAGTCCCTGAACCGGTTAAAACGCTAATTTTCTGATGGATTCCTTTGTTTTGTTTTTCTGTTCTCGGGTAGTGGCCATCAATAATTATTAGTCCCACAGAAATTTCATAGATGAGATAGTGAAAGGAAAGCTCTGATGACGATGTACATGTTGTGACGCTTATTACCTGTAATATATATATATATATATATATATATATATATATATATATATATATGAATGATTGTAGTATGTTTAGATTAGACTTTAATTTATTATTGGTTTTTCAGTTCTGGGGTAGTGGGCATGAATGATTATTAGTCCAACAAAATATAACAGGTAATATATATATATATGAATGATTGTATGATTGTAGTATGTTTAGATTAGACTTTAATTTATTATTGGTTTTTCAGTTCTGGGGTATGAATGATTATTAGTCCTACAAAAATATCATAGATGAGATAGTGATGAGTTATACAAACCTATTAATGTTTAGATTGGTCAAAATCTCAACAATAACAGTATGAGTATTAAATATCCTTGAGTTTTTAAAGAGGTGGTACTTCTCTATGTTTGTTGATGTTCTTGGGACTGGACAATCAAATGAGAGAATTTCTTTTTAATGGTAACATTTGCCCAAATGGACAAAGTAGCTTCTTAAGATAAAGAAATGATTCAATAACAAAATAAATGCATGCTCAGCTTCATTAGAACATCCCTCAAACATAAGATGCATCAATATTTTCTCACAAGAAAAAAGTGTGGATCACTTAAGAGAACTTTAGGTGAGTGTTGCATTTAAAACTGAAAAAGAATATGATGAGCACACTCCAAAAATCCCAAAGTCTATCAAATCATTAGAGTTATTCCCTAAAATAATACTTTGTGGAGTTTACATTACAAAGCATTTTAGTAAACCAATTGACTAGGCACAAAAACTAAACCTCCATGAATCAATTAGATAACCCTACCTTATATTATCAACCATGTATATGAATGTAAAATGCTCCTATGTATCTTGTAGGAAGAGACTTGGAAGAATAAAAGAAAAACACTCAAAAACTCAGCCTTATGCTTAGTTCATAAATACAAACATAAATCCTTGAGAGAAATTGTGCAGAAGAAGAAGGAAAATGGAGATCTGTATTTGTTGATGAGAGAGTTGGTTGTGTACTAAAAGGTTGAACAATGTTGTTCTGATCATCTAACCTCTTCTTTTTAAATCCACTCCCACTGCTTCTTTGAAATGCTTTGCCCTATTAGTTAGGTTTTTCTTCTTCTAGAATTTTCCATGTGTTTTGTCTTAATTGTTGGAATGGTAATCTATTAGGGTTACTCACCAGACTGAATGCTAATAGTAAGTGTGTACAAAGAGTCATCCAAAATCCAAGAGACATTGGAAGATGAATCCAAAAATCACATAGATGTATTAATAGATGTATCATATTAATGGAAAATGCACATTCACTCTTATTCTAATTCGTGAGTCTAACAATGATATCAAAACGTCTATAGTCCTTAGACCAATGGTAATAAAGCGTCTATAGTCCTCGGACCTGAATTTTCTATGGTAGTTGTCCATAGTTGAGTGTGAGTCATCCAGAAATTCCTTTGCCCTCTTCATGCTTATAGTGTGCAGTTCAGTGTGCTCCTCTGCCCAGTTCACGGGTCTGTCTTCTCTACATAAATGGTTGTTTCCAAGTATTAGGGTTTCACCAACTCCTGTTTGTTCTTGATCTGTGCCAGTGTTCCCACGTCCAATACGAGCGTTTTACCCGTCTTGTTCTCCAGTTCCATGGGGCCAACTATTGGGTGCTTTAAACCATAGTGTTATGTATTTTCAAACTTGATAGCATCCAAAAGCAGGAGCATTGGATCAACCAACAACAATGGTATCGACCAAAGATTAATTTCCCTTCCTAAGAAGCGCATCGTTTTTCCCTTCTCACGAAAGCGCATTCTTTTGGCGTGGTCTACACTCACTCACCTAGATGGCATTTACCTGTAACCGCCATCAAATAAATCCATAATTTACTAGAGCCCTTGAGGCACAATATTTTGTAGTATTTTTTATAAGAACACATTTATATGGATAGCGTATTGCATGTTGAGAAGACAAAATGTCAATTTGACTCTGATTTTGGAGCATAGAGTTAATACGTCGACCGCTGCATGGAGTTAATTGTTCCTCTGCCAACGGTATCCAAGCACATGCTCCTTTTCCTCAAATCCATTTAGAATAAAGAGTAAATCATTCTAATTAAAGTTTCATTGAATGTTTATTAATGAATTTAGGTCATTGAAATGCATGGCTCCAAGTAGGACCCACTTTATCCTTTTATAATTTCACCCTTTTATAAAAGTTATTTAATAAATTTTTATTTTCAAAATTTAAAACTAGCCATTTAAAAAAGTGGATTGGATTTTAATTTTATGAGAACGATAAGTGACTTCTTAGTCATGGAAACCATTTTATATATAATATTCAATATTCCATCTTTCTATCGAGTCTTCTTGAGTGAAATTTGAAGGTCTGAATCTCAACTAATAGCCTCGAGAAGTCGAGGTTCCAAATAAATTTATGAGCAAGTCATGAAAAGTGAGTTGTATGTTCTTTTAATTTCTGAAAAAATTATGGTCAAATACAGCCATTGAAACCTACCACATTTTCTTCCTTGTCAAATTATATTTCTAACAAAGTCTTGTTTTCCCCAAATGGATGTTTGGATCAAGAATTATAAGATCTCGAAGATCATTGCTTAGTAGTCATTGTTCTGGTTCATGGATCAATCTTATCCCTTTATTTAATTCTGCATGTTTTAGTCCCACATGCATTGTGTGGTTGAATATTTATTTTTTATAATGAAAATGTCTCCATTATCATTCATATGTGAAATAAATGAGCTTATGAAGGTTTTAGTGTAGCTCTCGTGCTTTGAAAAATTCATAACTTAGTGTCTTAGTGTAATAGGCTTCCACACGTTTCAATGTATGTGTGTTAGTGTAATAGATTACCACGTGTCTTAATATAATAGGTTAAATATTGAATGGGAATTAAACTTAGAAAAATAAACTAAGGGAGAATAGGAAAAGAGGGGAGATGGGATGGGGATCGAGAGTGGAGTGTTAAGTGATGGGGAAGGGGATCGGGAGTGGAATCCCATGGGGAGGATAGGAAAGTAATAAAACTTTGGAAAATAAACTAAGGGAGAGTAGGACAAGGGAGAAAAGAGATTCTATGTGTCTTAGTGTAATAGGCTTCCACATGTTTCAATGTAATAGGATGATATGTCTTCCATGTGTCTCAGTGTAATAGACTACCACATGTCTTAATATAATAGGTTAAATATTGATGTGTCTCAGTGTAATAGACTACCACATGTCTTAATATAATAGGTTAAATATTGAGTCTTAATATAATAGGTTAAATATTGAATGTCTTAATATAATAGGTTAAATATTGAATGGGAATTAAACTTAGAAAATAAAACTAAGGGAGAATAGGAAAAGAGGTTAAATATTGAATGGGAATTAAACTTAGAAAAATAAACTAAGGGAGAATAGGAAAAGAGGGGAGATGGGGATCCAGAGTAGAGTGTCGTGGGGTAGAATTAAGTGATGGGGAAGGGGATGTTTCAATGTAATAGGATGATATGTCTTCCATGTGTCTCAGTGTAATAGACTACCACATGTCTTAATATAATAGGTTAAATATTGATGTGTCTCAGTGTAATAGACTACCACATGTCTTAATATAATAGGTTAAATATTGAATGTCTTAATATAATAGGTTAAATATTGAATGGGAATTAAACTTAGAAAAATAAACTAAGGGAGAATAGGAAAAGAGGTTAAATATTGAATGGGAATTAAACTTAGAAAAATAAACTAAGGGAGAATAGGAAAAGAGGGGAGATGGGGATCCAGAGTAGAGTGTCGTGGGGTAGAATTAAGTGATGGGGAAGGGGATCGGTAGTGGAATCCCATAGGGAGGATAGGAAAGTAATAAAACTTTGGAAAATAAACTAAGGGAGAGTAGGACAAGGGAGAAAAGACAAAAGGACAATTGATCGATCGTCACAATTTGACCCTCATGAGGAAACTTAATGACGCAGAAGAGATTTGTGGGGAAGAAGAGGTGGGTAAGATGGGAATGGAGTCCCGCCATCCACGAAGAGGAAAATAGACTAAGTGTTGAAGCGTTCATGTGGATGAGAGACTAAGTATAAGAAGAGAAGTGGAAGGAATATTAGTGAATGAGACTAAGTATGGAGAATGAGTTGTGTTGTACATGGAAGAAGTGCCTTTCATGGAAGATTAGGTTGTTGGAAAAAAACATGATTATCTTTGGCATACAAGGTTATGCCCCGAACTAATGATCATTCAAAAAATTTATTCTTCTGATATTATTTTTTTTTTGTTATTCCAAAGAGGAGAAAATCGAGATGGGCATCTTTTTTTATCAACAATACCCTACCCCTCCCCCTCTGGATTTGAATCTATAACCTTCAAAGAAGAAACAAGTGTTTTTTTTATCATTAGACCCACTTTTATATATATATATATATATATATATATATATAGACTATTAAATTAGTTTAATTGATTCCAATTAAAAAAATTGTTAATTATGTAAATTTTTATTTTTTTAGTATTTTAAGTTATATAGATTAAGTAAATATATGATATATATTCTTAGCATAGAATTAAAGTTCAAAGTTCAATTAAAGAATAATAAGTATCATAATTAATAGTGTGATTTTAAGTTTTTATTTTTATTTTATAACATATCACGCTATTATGTCCCAAAATTAGAAACATATATAAGACAATAATATATATACATAGTAAAAACTAATAAGAAACACAAGGGGTTATGAATTGGGAAGATAAGAGTTGAAAATTGAGTATGTCAAATATATCTCTAACTTTTTTCCATTGTTATTGAATTAGTACAACACTATTGATTTCCCTTCACTTATCAAATTAGTACAATATTATTCATTTCCCTTCGGATATATGTGAAAAAAAAAATCCATTTCTTATTTCCACATAATTGTTGAAAGAGTGAAAGAGTGAAGTGTTTCCTATATTTCTCTACTAGTATTTAAGTGGGGTGTGTAATAAAAAGAAATCCATGGCCCATTTTTATTGAATTATTGGAGTATTCTAAATATTCTTCTACTTGTCTTTTAGTATATATGATGCATCCCTTGTATCGGGTGATGGGGAAGAACTTTGAAATGGAGCCTCTCCCTGAGGAGTGTCTCCACCTGTCACCCAGGACCTACGTCAACGACCCACTTGGGTGACCACCTTAATCTCTAGCATGTGGCATTACTTCTCCACCTAGGCACTCTTCATGGCGAGCCTCATTCGACATCATTTCACCATCAACTCTAGTATGATGACGCTACTTTGATACCATTTAATCTCCATGATCATACTTCCCACCTCTCAGGCTCTAGAGGCTCCTTCACCTACAATTATGATTCATATGACTTTGATTATGGTTTATTATGGGATTTGTTTCCAATCCTGATGTAACATACCCAGCCACCCACAGGCTGGGGTACGCCACCTTCAAGCCCACCCTGGGACTTATTTCTCTTACTAATACCTTTTTAAATTAATAAGGATGCATAAAAGAAAATGTTTAACCACATGCACAACAATAACCTACAAGCATGCATATTCTAACGATGTAATCAAATGATAAATAAATACACAACGAAATACATTCATATACAGGTAGATAATACCATAACAGAGAGCACTTATCTTTATAAAATAATACACCAACGGGCTACATACTAAGGATGTTTCACCCAACCGTAGATGCTATTGTTCCCAAAAATCAACAACAGTGCCACCCCCAAGCCAGGGCTATGAATCCACAAGGATGGTTCCAGAGTGTTACTTGGCTTTCCAAACCAATCAACACTCAATCTCTCACAGGCTTTCCCAACACTCACAACAATCTAAGTACCCATCTCTCTTCTACCTATCTTTCACCACCCAAGAGAATGGACCTCCACCCTTCTCAGCCACGCAGTCCCTCAGGTAGTCCTTCTCCTTATTCTGGGCTCTAGCACAACCGGTCCAGAATCTCGATGCTGGCACTCTTAGGACTCGTAGTTGTGAACAATGTTGGACAAAGGCCAACACATCTCAGACATGCAGGTCTCAAGTGATGGATGGATCACACCAGTGACCACTACATCCAACAATACCATGGCTAATCTTCAGCATTTTGGTTCCCTTTCCCAAATCAAGACGCTGGTGAGGATGGATGCATGAGTGATAGGTAAGGATGGAATGAATAAAAAAGTTAGAAAGCGAATGAAGGAGTGAACGAGCTATCAACCGCACCCGTCATCAGACCAGAGGCGGGTTTAAGTAATTCGTGGGGAATCAAGAACCTCCTGGCCTTCCCCAAGAATCCCATGTAACTCATCCAACCCCCTTAGACCAAAGGGTTATTAAAATAAGAAATAAACATTTATCCCCTCCAGCCCCCTATAACTCTAGTCCTTGTCCGTCTAGCAGACAACGATGTGTGTATTATTAATAATGATCAAAACATTACATTTCTTGGGAACACTGGACTTTTAATAATTGTTTGGGCACTCTGGCCTCTCAGCAATGTAACAATACTTTATTCCAAAATGGGGGTTCGAAACCTGGGTTGTTACATCCCCTCCCCCTTATTTTGGCAATGTCCTCAGTGCATATACAAAATAGAGATCAAAATCTCAAAATTTATTCAAAAAGTTGCGAGTACTCTGCCTGCATGGAATCTTCATGCTCCCAGATAGCATATTCAGGACCGTAGCAGGTCCACTAATATTTTTCCAGCTCTATAACTCGGTTTCGGAGTATTTTGACCTTTCTGTCCAACACCTGCAATGGCTGGACCTTAAAGTATCCCTCTATCTCTACCTGAATCAGATGCCAATCAAAAACATGGTTAGGATCATGTACATATTTCTTTAGTAAAGAGACATGAAATACACTATGCACATTCATGGAAGAAGGCAATGCAAGCATGTATGCAACCGGCCCTATTCGGTCCAATATTTTAAATGGACCGCAGAATCTGGCTGCCAGTTTTGTACAACTACCCAATTTCAAAGAATTTTTCTTGGGCTTCACTTTCAGAAGCACATGATCCCCTACTTTAAATTCTCTTGATGTCATGTTCTTATCTACATAGAATTTCTATCTATCTTGAGTTGTCTTTAAATTTTTCTTGATCTTAAACATCTAGTCTTCCATATCCTTGAGAAACTCTGGCCCAAGTACCACTTTGTCTGTTGGGTTGTCCCAGTTCACTGGAGTATTGCATTTCCTACCATACAAGGCTTCAAATGGGCTCATTCTCAATGAATCTTGATACCCATTATTATATGCAAACTCAACCAAGTGTAAGTAATCTCCCCAGTTAGATGGCTTATCCATCACATACATTCTGAGCATGTCTTCAATTATTCGGTTGACCCTCTCTATTTTTCCATATGACTGAGGATGGTATGTTGTGCTAAATTTTAGATTTGTACCAAATCCTTTAAACAATCCCCTCCATAAATTGGAGGTAAAATTTGTATCTCTATCCAAGACAATTGTCCTAGGTATCCCATGCAACCTAGCAATCTCTCTCATGTAAATTTCTGCAATATTAGTCGATGTATGTGTTGTCTTTACAGGCACAAAATGAGCATCCTTTGTTAATTTCTCAACCACCACCATGATGGAATCATGTTGCTTATTCATTCTGGGTAATCCTGTGATCAAATCCATGGTTATCACCTCCCACTTCTTCTCTGGGATTGGAAATGGCTGCAGCAAACCCGTTGGGTGACTATGCTCAACCTTCACCTTCTGACATTCCATACATCGAGCGATGTAATCAACAACATCCTTCTTCATTCCCGGCCAAAATAATTTTCTTCTTACGACTATAATTGTTTTCCGGTAACCAGGGTGCCAAGCATAAATAACATCATGCATTTCCTTCAATAACAAATTCCTCAGTTCTCTGGAACTAGGAACATAGATTATACTCTTATGCATGAGTAATCCATCTTATTTTATCTCATACTCCTCTATTTTCTGCTATACATCTCCTTGTTGTAAGCTTTTGTTTACCTGTAGGTAATGTTGATCTGTAGCAAGACCATCTAAAATTATGTTCTTCAAGTCTGACTGATGCATATTGACAGCAGTAGCATGCATGAGATGCACTCTTCTACTAAGTGCATCGACAACTTTATTCTCCTTTCCCTTGATATGCTTGATATTGAAGTCATATTCACTTAAAAATTCCATCCATCTTGTTTGTCTGGCATTCAAGGTCAGCTGCTCAAAAATATACTCCAGGCCAATGTGGTATGTCCTTAATTTGAATTTCTTCCCCATGAGATAATGCCTCCACATCCTCAAGACATGGACAATGGAAAAAAGTTCCAAGTCATTTGTGGCATAGTTCCTCTCATGTTCCTTAAGATTTCTGTACTCATAACCAATGACATGTCCATTTTTCCTGAGGACTCCTCCAAGTCCTTCCTTACATGCATCTGTATATACCACAAAACTTTCATTTGGGTCAACAATATTTAACACAAGTGCCTAGTAAGTAAATCCTTCAACAGATTAAAATTATTTTCACACTTAGGCACCCATTCAAATTTAGTTCCCTTCTTTTGCAAAGAAGTGATGGGATGAGAAATCTTAGAGAATCCTACTGTGAATATTCTGTAGTAACCAACTAATCCCATAAAAGATCTTAATTTTTCCACATTTATGGGTGTTGGCCATCCTCTAATGGCTTCAATATTTTTTGTATCTACTGCTATGCCCTGCTCTGAAATAATGTATCCCAAGTAATGGATTTTCTTTTGATAAAAAGAACACTTACTCAGATTGGCATACAACTGATGTTCTCTCAGCACTTGCAATACCAGTCTTAAGTGATGTTCATGCTCCTCTTCAAACTTAGAATAGACAAGTATGTCATCCAAGAACACTATGACAAACTTATCCAAATGATTTCTGAATATGCCATTCATTAAGCACATAAAGATAGTTGGTGCATTGGTCAGTCCAAATGGCACCACTACAAATTCATAATTCTCATACATTGTTCTAAAGGTTGTCTTATGAATGTATTCTTCCTTGATTCTTACCTGATGGTATCCTAACCTCTGGTCAATATTTGAGAATATCTTTTATCTCTCATCAGTCTCTCATTGTCTGCTTTGTAGCTCTACACTTCTATTTTCAAGATTCTTATAGTTTCTATTAATGTTTCCTGCTCTCCTTCCCCCTTGTGTCAATTGGACTCTATCTATGCATTACCAACTCTGGTATTCCAGCCTTTAGCCTCCTTATCATGGTTGGAGGCTCCCTCACCTTTTTCCATTTCTTCAATACACATTCTGAGTAGATGTGTTTAAATACCTTAATTCTACAAAATGTACAAGCGATCATTTTGTTAGAATTATGCATATGATAAACAAAATTTGTCAAACCATGTTACCGTACTTTTTTTTTTCTTATTTTCAATTTGTGAAGAACATATATGTATCAATCTACACTATATAACACTTCCATGTTATCCTTTAGCCGATACAAAATTCAATTCCGCACAGGTACTTCTTTCAAACCACCTTCCTAGGTGACCACGACTAGAAACCATGGGCTAAATCCTTCCTTCGCATCTTTCTGTCTCGAAAACAACTAATTCAGCCACCATCCCTTCTTCCCTCGACTCTCAAATGCATGTGACCATGGTCATGACCCTGTGTTTACATGAAAAAGTGCTTATCTAGGGCTTCGGGACTTTAGAACTTCAGAACCTTCAACCAGGACCCGATGAACGGTCCTCATCCTCATTCGCGTTCAATGATTGAGATCCAATTCGGTACTCCGCGCTTAAAGACTTCAACACATTCGACTTCCGCTTTCCCTTGGACTACTTTGTACCCGAAGTTTGGAATCAGGCACCATGCGTCCTCCTCAAATCAACTTCTCTAGTCCACTTCGGGACTCTGGCCTTTAGAAGTTTCAACTTTCCCCACTTGCTTCTTCCAAGAACTCTTTTACCCAGAGGTAACGATCTACTAACGTGTGTCCTCCCACAAATCAACGGTTGTGAATCACTTCGGCTCTTCGGGCTTCGATACTTCAGGCTTTGGGAATTTCAAACTCTCCTTCTTTACTCTCTCCCGGAGTGCTTTCACCCGAATTCAATGATCCGTCAGCGCATGTCTCTCACAAATCAATGGCTATGAATCGCTTCGGGTCTTCAAGAGTTCTCAACCCAACGCCAACTACCACATCTTTTTCCCCTGGAGTTCCCAGTATTCAGATTGCATGATATTTTGCCACGTGGTGAAATACTAGAAGCGGACATGTTGCCCAATCAGGCAAGTGACATGTGTCACGTTATAACTGATATTTCCATCCTCCACATTCTCAAAACTTACTAACACATGGCACACATCCCATGTTTCCATGTCATCCTGGGTGATGTCTGCAAGCCATGTCATTTCAAAATTATGGGGTCCACATCACCTCCAGGTGACGTCATCATTCCCCACCACTTTGGCTCTTAGAGCTTCGGGACTTCGGGCTTCGGGAGTTTCCACACTAGCAACTTCCAGCTCTCCCAAACTCCAAATACCTGAACTGGCCAATCTGCCGACATGTGTCTCCCTTATCAGACGGTCCGTATTAATCCCGAACTTCGGGACTTCGGAAGATATTGCTGCATATATCAACGACTCTTGTTGATTTGAGATCAATGGTCCTCAATTACTTTGGGGCTTCAGGTAATTCTTGCCCTAGTACTTCACTCTACAAAACCTTTTGTAGTACTAAATCTGTGAAGTGAGACATCTAGTGTCTCATGTCCTTGTTGATGGACGGTCCAGATGCACTATGGGCTTTAGGCCTTTGGAAGTTCTGGCTTTTCATATCCGTCTTTCTTCCAAAGTGGTTATCATCGTAGTGTAGGATCTCCTGCCATGCGTCCACCTCAATCAATGTTCTGTATCTACTTCGGATCTTCATATTTTCGATGGTTTGATCACTATCATGTAACATCACTAAATGCCTTTCAATTTGTGGGGGCATGCATTGGAGGTTTGGAGTAACCTGCCTTTTTCTCCGCAATTCTTTCGACGTTGACACGTAAACCCTCAGTGAAACCATGGTTTGGATTGCGGGACCACCTCGGGGAATTAACTCCCACACAACTTGGGCCCTTGCAATTCCTCCTAGTCGTTGATCTCTCTCTCCATTGGGATCTTAGGGTTGTGACTTAACCTTTTCTTCACTTTCAACAGACGACCCTTGTTCACCTGCCCTTCGATCCAATGATATCAGATCTCTCTCATTCCCACAATGGAAATCACTCCTATATTTGAAGGGGACGGTCACGAACTTTTGAACCCTTGCAAAGGACCTCTGACGTTCTAGATCCTGCATAGAATTTGCAATGCCATTCCTCCCGAGCTTATCAATTTCACTGTCGGAATTTGATCTTGATCACGAGACTCTAACCAACAGACCGGGCCCATACCGGCCTGATGTTCCAACCGGAAGCTCTGATACAAAACTGTAACATACGCATCCACCCACAAGCCGGGATACACCACCTTCAAGCCCACCCTGGGACTTCTTTCTCTTACCAATACCTTTTTAAATTAATAAGGATGCATAAAAGAAAAGGATTTAACCACATGCACAACAATAACCAACAAGAATTCATATTATAACAATGTAATCAAATGATAAATAAATACACAACATAATACATTCATATACATGTAGATATTACCATAACAGAGAGAACTTGTCTTTATAAAAGAAGACATCAATTGGTTGTATCCAAGGACATTCCACCCAACTATAGACACTATTGTTCCCAAAAATCAACAACAATGTCACCCCCAAGACAAGGCTATGAATCCAAAAGGATGGTTCTAGAGTGTTACTTGGCTTCCCAAACCAGTCAGCACTCAATCTCTCATAGGATTTCCCAGCACTCACAGCTATCCAAGTACCCAACTCTCCTCTACCCAGCTTGCGCTACCCAAGAGAATGGACCTCCACCCTTCTCTGCCACACAGTCCCTCAAGAAGTCCTTCTCCTTATTCTAGGCTCCAGTGCAACTAGTCCAGAATCTCAATGTTGGAACTCTCAAGACTCATAGTTGTGAACAACATTGGACACAGGCCAATGCATCTCAGACATGCAGGCCTCAAGTGATGGATGGATCACACTAGCGACCACTACAACCAACAATATCGTGGCTAATCTTCGGTTGTTTGGTTCCCTTTCCCAAATCAAGACATGAGTGAGGATGGATCCATGACTGATAAGTAAGGATGGAATGAATGAACAAGTGAGCAAGCGAATGAAGGATTTAACGAGCTATCAGCCACACCCCTCATCAGACCAGAGGTGGGTTTAACTAATTCATGGGGAATCAGGAACCTCCTGGCCTTCCCCAAGAATCCCATGTAACTGATCCACCCCCCTTAGACCAAAGGGTAATTAAAATAGGAAATAAACATTTATCCCCTCAAGCCCCCTCTCTTGTGGAATCATAGCCCCCTATAACTCTAGTCCTTGTCCATCTAGAAACCAACGATGTGTGCATTATTAATAATGATAAAAACATTACATTTCTTGGGCACACTGGCCTTTTAATAATTGTTTGGGCACTCTGGCCTCTCAACAATGTAACAATACATTATTTTAAAATGGGGGTTTGAAACCGAGGGTGTTACACCCAACAACATGATGACTTATTTTTATTCTTCCCTCCTAGGTCTCCTCTCCCATTTGGTTCCTTTGTCTCCCATCCTCTACACATGTCTTCTCCCTCACCTCCCATTGGACCCATGCATCTCTCTGAGCTTTGTGTCCCTTGATTTTCCTTCACCCCATCCTCGACCATGGATAGGGGTATTTCATCATGTCCCTCTAGAGGCAAATCCTCTCATCACTCTTCAGGCTCGCGGCTTATATCAGTAGTAGAGGACATGACAAAGGCCTATGAAATTCACACCCCACTAGAGGTCAGAGTCGAAATTGATCTCATGAAGGAAGACATCAAATTACGTAGTCGCTTCATCCCGGATGAATACCACTAGTTCTTGGATTCAAGACTTGGGATCCACACAAGCGAGGGAGTCTCAGTACCTAAAAACCATAGAAATTTACTGGCATATCAAGATGTTAATGGGTAAACTCTTCATCAAAAGGAATGAGGTGCACCAGGAGATTCTGTTGTAGCTGGACGACGTGAAGTTGCAAATAAAACTGGTGGACCAAAAAATTATTTTTTTAGCATACAAGCTTGCTAGATTGGACCTTACCAACTTGTATTTTCCTCAACATTAGGTTCCTATGGTTGATGATCACCCTCGTATTTCTTAATTTAGTCATGCTTCTTGGTTTAATTAGTATGCTTTTTTAGTCTAAGAGTTCTAGGAGCTTTTTCCCCATGTCCTTACAATCTCTTTTATGATAGGAAGAAGCTATAATACCTCATATCATACATACCTATGCTTTATTATTTCATGTTTTACAATTTTAAAAGACTTAATTTTAACAGAGTTATAGACAATTTGATGCATTGTTTCTAGTCTAATATCCCTCGTGGAAAACCAACAACAAAGTTTTTTGTACAATATTTTTACATACTAATATAAATATTGTGGATAACTTACAAAAAAAGAGTATATATGATACATTTTTTATAATTACAACATAAGCCTTTCATTTCTTGGAGTTTTTCCAACTTAAAAACCTTTGATTTCTTGGAGTTTTCCCCACTTATATCTCTCTCCATATTTACCCTCTACTTACCCTTTTTCCCAGAGTTCTTCTCTCATTTTCAACATCTAATCTATTCTCACATTTTCAACATCTAAGTTCTTTAGTTATATTTAGGAACTTCCCTCATGTTATAGTTATGTTTTCCTCTTTTATCCTTATGGTGGAATTATGCCCACATATGTTTTTGTTATTTTGTCTCACTATCATAGGGTTTCAAGTTTCCATAGAGTAAGTCATATTCTAACCATGTTTAATTGCGAGAAATCCCAACATAACCATGTTGAATTGCGAAAAATCCCAACATATAAGACTTGTTAATTATTTGTCTCGGCGATTACAACTATGAGGAATCACACTACTATCCAGTAGTATTTCCAAATCCTACACTTTTTCATGTAACCTCCATGCTGAGTCCATTGAGTAATGAAAAAATGAATTGAATTGTAGAAGCAAAAGGAGTTGCCAACCCTAATATCAAGATAGGCTAATAGGCAGGTGTGAAAATGGTAGATCTAGTGTTGCCATGGATATCAAAAGATTGGCAATGGATGTAAAGTTGCAATAGAGCTCTCCATTATTGTGGTAGGTTGATTCTAAGGAAAATATTTTGTGTCAATTGTTTTCTTTGTTGTTTTATACCCTAGGTTGGAGATGTTAAATTCAATGAATATCTACGGTTCGACGGTGAATACCTCTTATGAGGTGAATATCAAACACTGAGAATGATCAAATTTCTTTTTCATTTAATATGAAAGAATTAATACATGACATGAAATTAAATAATAAAAAAATTACTTTGGAAAATTTGTTCATGATAAAGTATGGACAATTTTTTCAATACTATTTTTTTTATTTTTTTAATACTTAAATTATTAATTTTTTCATTGATTTAAAAATGATTAAATAACAATCAACAATAATTATGATGATGATGATGATGATGATGATGATGATTAACGTCCACTAAGACCTAATTGGTCTATCGGACCTTAAGACGGTAAGTGATTACTTGTGATTCTTTAGAATTTTGTTTCTGTGCTTGAAAAGCATTAAGAGAAGCTTTCCAAGATCACCATACTT
>SNQJ01S0015637.1:197318-207898 GCA_010110895.2 Picea sitchensis | reverse complement strand
TCTGTTCAAGTGCTATTTCTGTTGCTATTTCGTATATCATTTCTGTGTATTGTGAAGATTATGTTGGATATTTTACTGTTATTCTGTTATTTCTAGCATTTCGTTCCTGTTCTGCATATTTTATATATCTGGTATCTTGCAGAGAAACAATATGAATTCAATATCAAGTTGATGCAAAGATTGTACATAATAGAAAATAAAATGGATAAGAATATAGAGTCGAGGAGGTCAAGAATTCACAGGTCTCATGATGAGAAAAGAAGAGAAGAAAGAAGTGTTGATAGGCATCAACCTTACTCACCAAAGAATTCATCTAGGAAAGTGTGCAATATCTCAAGTCCATCTCTTCTTATAAAACATAATAAAATGATTGTGGTGGATGAGATACAGGGATAAATGAATAAGGTCAAGCCTCTTACTTTTGACAGTGAGCACAAGAAGGATGAAGATGTGGAGACCTGGTTGTTGGGTATGAGGAAGTACTTCCAGCTACATAATTATTATGTGCAGGTAGAAGGGAGAATTGATATCTATCAGCTAAAAGGAAAGGCATCAATGTGGTGGGATCAATTCGTGCAACTTTAACACATTGATGATAAGAAGGTTACTTGAAGGGAGTTCAATAGGTATTTTCAAAAGAAATACTTAACCAAGTGTTATTATGCTAATAAAATGGAGTTATTTGAAATCAAGCTTGGGAGTATGACAATAGATGAGTATGAAATAATATTCTTAGAGCTACTAAAATATGCCGCATTCATCAAGGATGAGCAAGTTAAAATTCAAACGTACCTGAGTGGGTTTCCCTCATTTATCAGTGACAAGATACAATATGATGATCCCAAGACATTGGAGGAATCCATAAGACGTGCTAAATATATTTATGATAAGCAAAGGGGAATACCAAATTTCCAAAAGGCTTGGGAAGACAATATGAAAAGCAAGGTGGAACAGAGAAAGAAGGGGATTAAGCCACAATTTTTTCAGAAATACTATGCAAGGACAACCAAATCTCAAGGAGCCTGGAATGACGAAGATAGTGGGGAAAAATACAAGGAAACAATATCTCCAATGTTGGGGTTGTGGCAGAGATCATATGTGTAGATATTTCCCTCAAAGAGATGAAAAAGTTAGGACTGCACACAATGTACAACAAGCTGCGACAACTGAAGACATGGGAAGAAACGTACCAAGGATTTATGAAACCCTGGATAACAAGAAAGTTGAGTTTCAGTCGCACATGATTGAAGTGGAATGTAATATTAATGACCAACCCATTCCAATTTTAATGATTTAGGATCTAGTCATAGTTATCTACATCCTAATATGGTGGAAAGATTCCAATTGTCGAGAAGCAAGCTTGGAAAAACTTGGTTGGTGCATTTAGCTACAGGAGAAAAAAGGAAAATTAATGAGATGGTTAAGGCATGTCCAATGGAATGAATGGAATGTACAGAAATTTTGATTTGAATATCATACCTTTGGGCTCGTATGATTGCCTCACTGGTATCAATTGGTTGGACCAACATCATGTTGTTATAGACTGTTACAATAAGAAATTTACTTTCTTTGATGAAGCAGGAAACTTAAGGACAGTTCAAGGAATTCAAAGAGTTGAAACTATTAGAGAATTTTCAGCCTTGAAATTGAATAAACGCTACAGGAAAGGATGTCAGGTATTTGCAATGCACTTAGAGGAGGCACCTAAGGATAAAGTGCCAACTTTCAAAGACTGCGCAACAATAAAATAATTTGAAGATGTCTTTAAAGAGATACGAGGGTGGCCACTGGAAAAAGATATTGATTTATCTATATCCAAGACTCCTTATAGGATGTGTACACCAGAGCTGAAGGAATTACAAAAGGAATTACCCAAGTGTGTCACCTTGGGGTGCCCCGATATTCTTTGTGAAGAAGAAGGATGGTACGTTGAGACTTTGTATCGACTTCAGGAAATTGAAAAAAGTAGCAGTAAAGAACAAGTATACTTTTCCAATGATAGATGACCTCTTTGATCCCCTGAGGGGCGTGCACATATTTTCAAAGATTAATCCCAGGTCTGGATATCACCAAGTGACAATATAGGAAAAAGACATAAATAAGACTTCCTTCAGAATGAGGTACAAACATTATGAGTTCACAGTGGTGCCTTTCAAGTTGTCAAATGTACCATATTTCTTCATGTGTTTGATGAATGGAGTTTTCATAAATTAATTAGATAAGTTTTCCATTGTATTTCTAGATGACACACATATTTACTCAAAGTATGAAGAAGATCATGAGAAACACTTGAGGATGGTGCTACCAGTTTTGAGGGAGCGTCAGTTGTATGCAGAGTTGAGTAAGTGATCATTCTACGCAAGACAGATTCATTATTTGGGTCATATCATTTCCAAGGAAGGAATAACTATGGATCTAGAAAATATAAAATCCATTGAGGAATCACCGACACCAAGAAATGTCACATAGGTGAGGTCCTTTATGGGACTTGTAGATTATTACATAATGTTTATTGAAGGCTTCTCAAATATTGTGCATCCAATCACATCCTTGCAAAAGAAAGGTGTGTGATTCAAATGGACTCCATATGGTGTAATGAGTTTTCAACACTTGAAGATTTTGTTGACAAGTGTGCCAATTTTGAGAATTGTTGATTCATATGAAGACTTCATTGTGTGCATGGATGCATGCAAGGAAGGGCTTGGTGGATTCCTTAGTCAGAATGGGCATGCGATATGCTATGAATCAAGAAATTTAAAAGAGCATGAAAGGCTCTATGCTACTCATGACTTAGAATTGGCAGCCATAGTGCATGTCGTGAAGATGCAACAACACCATCTCATGGGTAAAATATTTGAGCTTAGAATAAACCATAGTGGTCTGAAGTATATGTTTGGAAAACCAAGTTTAAATGTGAGACAAAGCATGTGGTTAGAATTACTCAGTGAGTATGAATTTGACATAAAGAATATAAGAGGAAAAAAGAACAAGGTGGCTGACACATTCAATAGGAGGGCTAATGAGATACATGCTACAACCATTATCATGTACAAATCAGATTTGTGTGACAAAATTTTAGAAGTTTCTTAATTAGATTAGTGCTATGTGGACATAAAGGAGAACTTACAACAATGTATGTTGTAGCAAAAATTTGAATGTTATGAGCTAAAAGAGGATGGAATCCTCATGTATAGGTGCAGAGTCTATGTGCCAAATGTTCAGGAGATGAAATATTTGTTATTGTTAGAGATGCATAAGGTTCCTTATGCAGGACACCTAGGTTACCAGAATACAATTTTCACTGTAAAATAACAATATTATTGGCAAGGCATGAAAAATAAGGTTTCTAATTTTATTGCTAGATGCCTTGAATGTCAAAAGGTCAAGGCTGAGCACAAACATCTAGCTAAGCAACATGATTCTATTATGGTAGTGGTGGAAAATATTACTAAATATTCCCATTTTATTCCAGTGAAGTCAACACACAAGGCAACCAATATTGCTAAAATATACATGAACGAAATTGCTAAGCTGTATGGAGTACCTAAGAAAATTGTGTTTGACATAGATTCTAAGTTCACCTCAAACTTTTGGAAAGGGTTATTCAAAGGATTTAGGACAAATCTGAACTTTAGCACAACATATCACCCTGATATAGATGGACAAATAGAGAGGGAAAATCGGGTGATTGAAGATATGTTCATGATATATCTGATGGATAAGCCATAAGATGGGAAGAATACCTTCACTTGGTAGAGTTTTCTTACATAAATGGGTATCAAGCATCTTTAAATATGAGCCCATTTGAGACACTTTATGGTAGAAAGTGCAACACACTAGTGAGTTGGGACAACCTAGCATACCACGTAGTGGTTGGGCCAGATCTGCTCAGGGAAATGGAGGACTAGATAGTAAAGATAAGGTAGAATTTAAAGGCTTCCCAAGACAGGAAGAAAATATGGGTAGATAAAGGTAGAAATCAAAGAGAGTTTAAAGTGGGCGACCACGTGTTCTTGAAAGTGACATCTAGACGCAAATCCATGAAGTTGGGAAATTGTTCTAAGCTGGCAGTGCAATACTATGGGCCATTTGAAATATTATAAAGGATTGGTCCTATCGCATATATGCTTGCATTGCCTACATCCTTGTGTATTCATAATTGTTTCCATGTATCATTGATTAAAAAGTACGTACTTGATGTTAATCATATTATTGATTGGAATGTGATTAAGGTGGAGCCAAAAGGTGATTTTTGAGTGTGATCGGTTTGTATATTAGATCAGAAACTCAAATATATCCATAATCAAGCCATGTATATATTAAAATTCCAATGGACATGGTATGATCCCGAGGATGCAACTTGGGAGTGTGATGATGCTATGCCAGTAGAGTATCCACACATTTTTGAATATTTTTGAATTTTTGTATGTACATGTGTATATAATGCACTAAGGATAGTTCATAAATAGGGGGGAGGGGAGGGGAATGTAATTTCCCTAATCCGAACCCCTTTGTAATTGTACATATTGGTTGGTGAGTAGTTGGTACCAATTGTAAATATAAATGTACATATAGGATGGTGAGCCGTTAGTACCAAGTTTTGGTTTTGTGCTCACCTGAGCAATGCATGAGTATTGTTATCAAAGAAAGGGTGCACACATTTCATTGTGATGAACACACCTTGGTAAGTGCGCGTGGTTGCACATAAAAGGAGTGGTGTGCACATTTCATAGTATTACATGCACTTGAGTAAGTGCGCGAGGATTATCTGGAGGTCCACATCAAGTTGAGTTATATATATATATATATATATATATATATATATATATGAGGTCAGAGAACCTGCGTGGTAATGAGGTTGGTGAGATGGGATGCAAATATGTGAGTGTGCCTATCCTTGTAAAATGTAGTCACACTCAAGGTTATTAATAATATCACATCATTGCATTCCGACAGATCAAACAAAAAGAAATGGGGGGATAACTCCACCGAAAAAGGGAAAAGGAAAAATACATTCTGGGGATTCATTCATTTTCTTAGGTGAAGAAGGGGTCAAACAATCTGAGAAGGATGACTATTACCTTATCTGTAGAGAAAATCTTGTAAGTGTTTTTTTTTATTGTAACCATAGTTTTGTTGTTTAAGAGGAGGGTTTTCATTCCCACGAGTAGTTTCTCTAGGTGAGAGATCTTTTGTTGAAGAGGTGGGTTGTCAAGCCCGTGAGCATTCTCTCTAGGTGAGAGTTTTCCTAGGAATTTTTCCCTGGTGCACTGGGAATTATTTGTAGGGCTCTGAGACTTCCTATCTAGCCTGTTGCTGGAACCCTGGAAGGGAAGTGGGGCAGCCGAGGGAATGTTGAGAAGAGAAGGGGCACACTTCCTTGGGTGTAACAGACATGTGGGGAATGAGATACCATAGTCTAGTTGCAGTAGTGGCACCTTAGACTCATCAACTCCGTGATTATAAGACCTTAGCTTGGCATTAGGAACCATTTTTCCTTGGTGGAGTTATGCCCCAACTCGGGGATGATCTGTTGTTGAAAGTATATGAGAAACATAGTCTATGGTTGGGAGGAACGTCTGAGTTTTGCGTGCAGTTGGTGACTTTTCATAAATGATAAGTATATTTATGTGCTTGTCTCATTTACTGTGTGCTTAATTATGTATGTTCAATATGGGTTTAATTCTTGTATGTTGTTGCATATAAGTAATTGTTGTTATTATGTATAATGTTGCTTGTGCATGTAAGTGTGGTGTTGATATTCNACTGTGTGCTTAATTATGTATGTTCAATATGGGTTTAATTCTTGTATGTTGTTGCATATAAGTAATTGTTGTTATTATGTATAATGTTGCTTGTGCATGTAAGTGTGGTGTTGATATTCAATATTTGTAGTTGTGCATAAGTACGACAATTTTTGTTAGTTATTCCTATTAAGTAAACCTTATAATATTGGTCATGAATCTCCAAGGCCAATTTATAATGGTCACGCACACAGAGAAATACTTTGTGTGCACAAGGGGATGGATTTGCTTGTGCACATAGGGAAGCAGTTCGCACACATAAGGAAAAGAAAGATTTGGCATGTTATGCTAGAATGGTTGTGCATGTAGTAGATATCACATGTTCATAGTGGATTATGTGCACAATAGTGTTGTTTTCTCAGTATGCTTGTGCACACAGTTGTTTTGAGTTGCATTCACTATTATAAGTTGTGTCATAAGATGAAAGTTTGGGTGGCACGACTTAGCTTGGGGTTGAACATGTTAGTTCAAGTAATTATGCGCATACTTATGCTATAGAGTAGAATATGTGCATTGGATTTTGGAGTATCATTATTCAGTGGTAAGATGAGTAACGTTAGGTTATGGTATCAGAGAAGAATGGTAACGGGGATCTTACATTAAGGTATTAGAGAAGAATGGCAACGAGGATGTTACACCAATGCCATCCCTGTTCAACAAGAAAGGACCCTGGTGGATGTCTTAATTATAATACTTTTTCAGCTTCAAGAACAAACTAAGGTCCATATTGCATATTTAATACAAGTTAAGAAGTGCATTTGRAAAAACAACTGATGATCCATAAGATTTGATAGCATGCCTTATCACTAAATATTAATCATTTCCTTGGCCTTAGTTTGTGCCTCCATGATATACTCACTCATGTAATTACTAATAATCTCATGTTTATTCTTCTCCACAACCATGCACTTGATCGCTTTCTCATTTAGAGTGGGCACATGGGAAATAAACTCTCGCTCTCTCTATTGTTGGTTTCCCTTGTCTCATTCTCCCATTTCTTCCACATCCTCCTCTTCCTCAAATAGGGCCATCTTAATGGAAACAAGATCCCCACTCTTCATCATCAAATAGATCCTCTGCCACTCCCTCAATTCTCTAGCCCACATCTCCTCCTCCACAAGCCGCTTGAATTTCTCCAAAATACCATTCTCATCATCCCTGTAGACATAATAATTGGCGTCAATTCACTTGTAAATCACATACCTAGACCTCCTCTTTTTTTCCTAGAGGGGATTATCGAATATCTCTTTGACACTAGGGAGGAATTTACCAAYCCCACTTATACAATTGATTGTTGGAAGATGGCATGTCCTACCAACTCATTCGTGTATAGTAAAATATGCACCAATGTGATATTCCTGTACAATGTGCACTGTGAACTGCGAAAACATTTCTTTAAAACAAAATTGACTATGATAGGGCTTGGGATCCATTGCAATGAGTGATCCCATTGAAACATATGCCAACAGTTCCGTATAAAATTAAGGAAACCCTATAAAAATCTATTGCTTAAAAAAATTCTACTTGTGAAATATAGAGAGGACAACCAAGAGAAACAACAAGGAAGCTAGGACTTTCAATATTGAATGTAACTGTAAATATTTTTTATAATGCAGTGAATTTGTTTAAATCAAATAGGGGAAATATTGAGATGATGAATAGAATAAAATCACATACCTAAAATTTCTTCTCTCCAAATTTGTATGTAAATCTCGTTCTTCAAAAAAATCTACCCACTCCAAATACTTTGCTTGTAAATATCTCTTGCATAAACCACCCCTCTAAATTTTGGGAAAATAATGAAATAATGATTATAGTTTTCATTTATAAACAGATACATTTTGAAAATATAAAATTCCCTCTCATTTTTTCATTGTATATTTCAGCGCATTGATTCGGTTTGGTAATTTTTTATTTTATTTTACCCTTTAACGATGCACCTAATAGTAAGATACATCAATTTTTTTTTAACTAGAATGTATAGGGGATGTATTGGTTTCTAAGTGTATCGTGGAAGGTTTATGGTTTTCAAATTATTTTTTTTTGTTAAAAAAACAATCGTTATGGTGCACTTTGTTATTGGGGGAGCACCGATAATCTTTGTTATTGGGGAGCACCGCAATGCATTTTAGCATTTTATATTAATAATGGTTATCTGTGCACTTTATTTGTTAAGCAACAATGCATTATGTTTTATAAAAGCACTAGTGTGGTTGGTTAACTTAGGAGCACACTTGTTTTAGTGCATTCGTTATATGTGCATAATTGCGCTTTGTTTTTGGGGAGTACCGCAATGCATTTTATTTTTTATAAAATAAAAAAATAATATTTTAGTATTTTATATTAATATCAGTTATCGGTGCACTTTATTTGTTAAGCATTGGTGCGCACAGTCGAATTAGGAGCATCGATGTGCATGGTTGACTTATGAGCACCGATGCACTTTGTTATTGGTGGAGCATTGGTGCGCTTTGTTATAAGGGGAACGTCTGTGCACTTTGTTATTGGGGAGCACCGTGATACATTTTAACATTTTATATTAATAGAGGTTATCTATGCGCTTTATTTTTTAAGCATTGGGGCATATTGTTTTGTAAGAGAACCGATGTAGTTGGTAAAATTAGGAGCAGACCTTTTCCATTGTGTTCATTATATTCACATCGATGTGCTTTGTTATTAGGGAGCATTGCGATGCATTTTATTTTTTATAAAATAAAAAATGATATTTTAGTATTTTATATTAATAGCGGTTATCAGTGTGCTTTATTTGTTAAGAATCGGTGCACATGATCGACTTAGGAGCACTGGTGTGCACTGTTGAATTACGAGCACCATTGCACATGGTCGACTTAGGAGTACCAATGCACATGGTCAACTTAGGATCATTGGTGCACACAGTTGACTTAGGTGCAATGGTGTTAAAACCTCCAAAAAAACCTCATCCTTCCCACCTTAAGTCGACCAACAACACTGATGCACCTAGGTCGAATTAGGGCACATCTGTGCGGTTGGTCGAATTAGGCACAACGATGTTATCATGTTACTTACTTAATGTTACATATTTACAACGTCTCTCTTATCAATGCGATGTAATATATAAAGAAGAAGTAAAGGTGAACATGCGGCAAATTATACAATTCTATAATGGTGTAAATGGGATATTGTTTCTCATGGACGACATTTGTGATAATAAATTAAAATAAGCATATTGCTAAAAATAGTTATACATATATAGAGATAAGTCATTGAGTAAATATAAATAAAAGGTAGTCAAATAAATATATATAGAATAGTGTAGGTGAGTAATGATTGAGTAAATATAAATAAAAAGTAGTCAAATAAATATATATAGAATGGTGTTGGTTTGTTGTTTTACGAGGAATCTGGCAATATAAATTTACACAATTTACTATTTTTTTGTTTATCAGAATTCATTTTTGAATGTAGAAATGGATTCAACATGTTGAAAAACTTTTAGGGCACACAGATTTTACAGAAATAATCACTTAAATCTACGAATCCAACAATTTCTCGTTGGATTTTGGGTAAATATCCCCCCAAAAAATCTTCATTTCGTAGAATCTTTAGCCTAAGACTGTATAGAATAATGTATAAGATTAATGATTGTAAAGAGAAAATATAAAAATAATGATAGCAAAGAGAAAATATAAATATATATAATGAAAGAGTAGGTTGTTGTTTTAAAATTGTATTTTTTTCATAATTTGAAATTAATAATTATTTTATAAAATTATTATTATTAATTTCTAAATTATATTTAAAATATATGATTTTTTTTACCATTTTAATTATAAAAAGCTTTGTTTGAGTGAGATTAAGTAGAAAAGGTTTAAAAATGTATAAATTTGGTAGTAAACATTGTTAATTGTTTAAAAAACTAATTTATTATTATTGTTAAATATTTATAAATTGGTCACAAAGATAGGTTGATCCATGTCAAAGTAAGTTGTAATGACCATAAATATAGCATACTTAGTAAATCTCTGAGCTTAAAAGGGTCAGGAATATTTATAAATGAAGACCTCATTCCCGAAGACCAAGCTGAATTAAGGAAGGAAGTTCAAAACGTAAAAGAAGCCATGAAAGAAGGAAAATGGGCAATAATTAGAAATCGAAAAGCTATTGTTAGGGATAGAGACCATAAGGATAATAATAAATAGGAATTGGGGACACTTGGGGTCCTTTTTTGGAATTGTCATGGCTTTCCATGGTGCAAAGGTCCTATGATAAGTTGGATCCCGAGTGATATTGATATTATCTACTTAGCTGAAACTTGGGAGCATGAGGAGTCTAAGGTCCCTAACATGGAAGGATTTTTCTTGTGGTTGGCATGGAACAAAAAATCCTACCGTAGATGGATAGGAGGCATAGCTTGTTATATTAGAAAAAAAAATTCTTGTCACATTCAACTTCATAAGATTGACCCTCTTAATCAATACATTTGGATAGAAATTTCAGACACCAATGCTAAGAACATGTATATAGCAATTTGTTATTTTGCACCTATTAATTCTACTTTTTATAAGAAAAATAACCTAGATAAAAAATTGTCCCTATAATAATTTAGAACAAGATATTTATAATTTGAAAAATGAAGGTAATATCCTCCTGCTAGGAGACTTTAATGCTAGAACTGCAACTAAACAAGCTACTCTTTTAAGTGATGACTCCAACCATAATCCTTTATGGCTTGATGAGGACCTTGTTTTATCTAATAGCTACAAAAGAAGCTCTGAAGACCTAATTGAGAATTTG
>SNQJ01S0015637.1:153681-188912 GCA_010110895.2 Picea sitchensis | reverse complement strand
CCCCTTATTTATACTAAATA
The DNA here is from genome assembly GCA_010110895.2 of Picea sitchensis. Classification (NCBI taxonomy): domain Eukaryota; kingdom Viridiplantae; phylum Streptophyta; class Pinopsida; order Pinales; family Pinaceae; genus Picea; species Picea sitchensis. The sequence goes on along the minus strand of SNQJ01S0015637.1, from coordinate 188,892 downwards.
TGTCTATTAAGAGAAGCATCTAGAGGAAGATCCTTCTAGAAGCAGAAGCTTCTATTAGGTCTTCTTACATCCGCTTTATTCTATTTTATTGAAAGGTCTTATTAATATTGACCTTTATTACATTCGAATACATTGATCTACCTATGTGCGGGTTAGGACCTTAACATAATGCTTTTCGAGCACAGAAACAAAATTCTAAAGAATCACAAGTAATCACTTACCGTCTTAAGGTCCGATAGACCAATTAGGTCTTAGTGGATGTTAATCATCATCATCATCATCATAATTATTGTTTATTGTTATTTAATCATTTTTAAATGAATGAAAAAATTAATAATTTAAGTATTAAAAAAAAAATGGTATTGAAAAAATTGTCCATACTTTATCATGAACAAATTTTCCAAAGTAAATTTTTTATTATTTAATTTCATGTCATGTATTAATTTTTCATATTAAATGAAAAAGAAATTTGATCATTCTCAATGTTTGATAGATCATTGTAGGGTGTAGAGCACCTCACTACTCTCACTGTAATTAAGAAGATTCAAATATTTAGAAAATATCTTAATGTAACCTCTAAAAGAATGAATACTTTGGAAAGTTCTCATCAAGTTAATAACTATATTGAATAATTGGAAAATTCCATTATAGATTGTATTTTTTTTCTCATTCCATTAAAATTTGATGCAAATGATAAAAAAATATAAAAAAAACATTTTGAATATCATCAACTTCTGCTTCAAAATTATCCACATTTACAATTGGGACATTAAATTCATATGGGATAGAAAGAGTCAGTATAGATAATTGTGACATGTTACTTATATCCAACCTAAGAACCCTATTTTGGTAATTCAAGAAATTAACTACAATGCATTCATCTACATTACATCTTTTTGGAAAAAAACTTAATTTGAGATTTCCAACATCATGGAGCAAATGTTTATACAAGAATATGAAACACCAAGACTCATTGCTAATTACAAATAAAGAGGTCCAATGATCCATAGACAAATATATAAGAGATCATTTATACATCATGTTGAAGAACACAACGATACTTATTTGTATCAATGATAGTGCACAAGGAAATTCACTACATAAGAGGTATTCACCGTCGAACCGTAGATATTCACCGAATTTAACATCTCCAACCTAGGTTATAAAACAACAAAGGAAACAGTTGACACCAAATATTTTCCTTAGAATCAACCTACCACAATAATGGAGAGCTCTATTGCAACTTTACATCCATTGCCAATCTTTCGATATCCATGGCAACACTAGATCTACCATTTTCACACCTTCCTATTAGCCTATCTTGATATTAGGGTTGGAAACTCCTTTTGCTTCTACAAGTCAATTGATTTTTTCATTACTCAATGGACTCATCATGGAGGTTACATGAAAAAGTGTAGGATTTGGAAATACTATTGGATAGTAGTGTGATTCCTCATAGTTGTAATCGCCCAGACAAATAATTAACATGTCTTATATGTTGGGATTTTTCACAATTCAACATGGTTATGTTGGGATTTCTCACAATTAAACATGGTTAGACTATGAATTACTCTATGGAAACTTGAAACCCTATGATAGTCAGACAAAATAACAAAAACATATGTGGGCATAATTCCACCATAAGGATAAAAGAGGAAAACATAACTATAACATAAGAGAAGTTCATAAATATAACTAAAGAACTTAGATGTTGAAAATGAAAGAAGAATTCTGGGAAAAAGGGTAAGTAGAGGGTAAATATGGAGAGCTATATAAGTGGGGAAAAATCCAAGAAATGAAAGGTTTTTAAGTTAGAAAAACTCCAAGAAATAAAAGGCTTATGTCGTAATTATAAAAAATGTATCATATATACTCTTTTTTTGTAAGTTATCCACAATATTTATATTAGTATGTAAAAATATTGTACAAAAAACTTTGTTGTTGGTTTTCCATGAGGGATATTAGACCATAAATAATGCATCAAATTGTCTATGACTCTGTTAAACTTAAGTCTTTTAAAATTGTAAAACATGAAATAATAAAGCATAGGTATGTATGATATGAGGTATTTTAGCTTCTTCCTATCATAAAAGAGACTGTAAGGACATGGGGAAAAAACTCCTAGACCTCTTAGACTAAAAAAACATACTAATTAAACCAAGAAGCATGACTAAATTAAGAAATACGAGGGTGATCGCCAACCATAGGAAGCTAAGGTTGAGGAAAATACAAGTTGGTAAGGTCTAATCTAGCAAACTTGTATGCTAAAAAAATAATTTTGTGGTCCACCAATTTTATCTACAACTTCACGTCGTCCAGCTACAAAAGAATCTCCTGATGCACCTCATTCATTTTGAAGAAGAGTCGACCCATTGACATCTTGATATGCCATTAAATTTATATGGTTTTTAGGTACTAAGACTCCCTCGCTTGTGTGGATCCCAAGTCTTGAATCCAAGAACTAGTGGTCTTCATCCGGGATGAAGTGACTAAGTAATTTGATGTCTTCCTTCACCAGATCAATTTTGGCTCTGAACTCTAGTGGCGTGTGAATTTCATAGGCCTTTGTCATGTCCTCTATTATTGATATAAGCCGCGAGCCTGAAGAGTGATGAGAGGATTTGCCTCTAGAGGGACATGATGAAATACCCCTATCCATGGTCGAGGATGGGGTGAAGGAAAATCAAGGGACATAAAGCTCAGAGAGATGCATGGGTCCAATGGGAGGTGAGGGAGAAGACATGTGTAGAGGATGGGAGACAAAGGAACCAAATGGGAGAGGAGACCTTAGAGGGAAGAATAAAAATAAGTCATCATGTTGTTGGGTGTAACACCCTTGGTTTGGAACCCCCATTTTAAAATAATGTATTGTTACATTGTTGAGAGGCCAGAGTGCCCAAACAATTATTAAAAGTCCAGTGTGCCCAAGAAATGTAATGTTTTGATCATTATTAATAATACACACATCGCTGGTTTCTAGACGGACAAGGACTAGAGTTATAGGGGGCTATGATTCCACAAGAGAGGGGGCTTGAGGGGATAAATGATTATTTCCTATTTTAATTACCCTTTGGTCTAAGGGGGGTGGATCATTTATGTGGGATTATTGGGGAAGGCCAGGAGGTTCTTGATTCCCTACCAATTAATTAAACCCACCTCTGGTCTGATGAGGGGTGTGGCTGATAGCTCATTAAATCCTTCATTCGCTTGCTCACTTGTTCATTCATTCCATCCTTACCTATCACTCATGGATCCATCCTCACTCGTGTCTTGATTTGGGAAAGGGAACCAAACTATCAAAGATTAGCCACATTATTGTTGGCTGTAGTGGTCGCTAGTGTGATCCATCCATCACTTGAGGCCTGCATGTCTGAGATGCATTGGCCTGTGTCCAATGTTGTTCACAACTATGAATCCTGAGAGTTCCAACATTGAGATTCTGGACTAGTTGCGTTGGAGCCCATAATAAGGAGAAGGACTTCTTGAGGGATTGTGTGGTAGAGAAGGGTGGAGGTCCATTCTCTTGGGTGGTGCAAGTTGGGTAGAGGAGAGTTGGGTACTTGGATTGCTGTGAGTGTTGGGAAATCCTGTGAGAGATTGAGTGTTGACTGGTTTGGGAAGCCAAGTAACACTCTAGAACCGTTCTTGTGGATTCATAGCCCTGGCTCGGGGGTGACACTGTTGTTGAGTTTTGGGAACAATAGTGTCTACAGTTGGGTGGAATGTCCTTGGCTACAACTAGTTGATGTCTTCTTTTATAAAGACACATTCTCTCTGTTATGGTAATATCTACCTGTATATAAATGTATTCTGTTGTGTATTTATTTATCGTTTGATTACATCGTTATAATATGCATGATTGTTGGTTATTTATGTGCATGTGGTTAAATCCTTTTCTTTTATGCATCCTTATTAATTTAAAAAGGTATCGGTAAGAGAAAGAAGTCCCAGGGTGGGCTTGAAGGTGGTGTACCCTGGCCTGTGGGTGGCTGGGTATGTTACAGTTTTGTATCAGAGCTTCTGGTTGGAACATCAGGCCAGTATGGACCCGGTCTGTTGGTCAGAGTCTCGTGATCAAGATCAAATTTTGACCGTGAAATTGATAATCTCAAGAGGAATGGCATTGCAAAGTCTACGAAGGAGATAGAGCGTCAGAGGTCCTTTGCGAGGGTTTGAAGGTTCATGACCATCCCCTTCAAATTCAGGAGTGATTGCCATTGTGGGATCGAGAGAGATCTGATATCATTGGATCGAAGGGTAGGTGAACAAGGGTCGTCTATTAAAAGTGAAGAAAAGGTTAAGTCACAACCCTGATATCCCAATGGAGAGAGAGATCGATGGCCAGGAGGAATTGCGGGGGCCCAAGTTGCGCGGGAGTTAATTCCCCAAGGTGGTCCCAAAATCCAAACCATGGTTTCATCGAGGGGTTATGTGTCAACGTTGAAATAATTGCAGAGAAAAAGGCAGGTTACTCCAAACCATCGATGTGTGCCCCCACAAATTGAAAGGCATTTAGTGATGTTACATGATAGTGATCAAAACATCAAAAATTTGAAGAGTTGAAGTAGATCTAGACCGTTGATCGAGGTGGACGCATGGCAGGAGATCCTGCACTACGATGGATAACCACTTTGGAAGAAAGATGAATGCGAAAAGCCAAAACTTCCAAAGGCCCGAAGCCCATAGTTCATCTAGACCGTCCATCAACAAGGACATGCGACACTAGATGTCTCACTTCAGAGACTTAGTACTACAAAAGGTTTTGCAGAGAGAAGTACTAGGGCAAGAATTACCTGAAGCCTCGAAGTAATTGAGGACCATTGATCTCAAATCAAAAAGAGTCGTTGATCTATGTAGCAGTATCTCTTGAAGTCCCGAAGTTTGGGGTTAATATGAACCGTCTGATAAGGGAGACAAATGTTGGTAGATTAGCTAGTTCGGGAGAATTGGAATTTTCTAGTGTGGAAACTCCCGAAACCCGAAGTCCCAAAGCCTGAAGAGCCAAAGTGGTAGGGCACGATGATGTCACCTGGAGGTGATGTGGACCCCAGAATTTCGAAATGACGTGGCTTGCGGATGTCACCCAGGATGACATGGACACATGGGATGTGTGCCACGTGTTAGTAAGTTTTGAGCATGTGGAGGATGGAAATATCATTTAGAACGTGAGATGTGTCACTTGCCTGATTGGGCAACGTGTCCGCTTCTAGTATTTCACCACGTGGAAAAAGATCATGCAGTCTGAAGACTGGGAACTCCAGGGGAAAAATATGTGGCAGTTGGCATTGGGTTGGGAACTCTCGAAGACCCGAAGTGATTCAAAACCATTGATTTGTGAGAGACATGTGCTGACAGATCGTCGAATTCAGGTGAAAGAACTCCGAGAGAGAGTAAAGGCGGAGAGTTTGAAATTCCCGAAGCTTGAAGTCCTGAAGCCCAAAGAGCCAAAGTGATTCACAGCCATTGATTTGTGGGAGGACACACGTCAGTAGATCATTACCTCTGGGTAAAAGAGTTCTTGGAAGAAGAAAGTGGGAAAGGTTGAAACTTCTGAAGGACAGAGTCCCGAAGTGGACTAGAGTCATTGATTTGAGGAGGACGCATGGTGCCTGATTCCAAACTTCGGGTACAAAGTAGTCTAGGGGAAAGCGGAGGTCGAAAGTGTTGAAGTCTCTAAGTGCGGAGTCCTGAATTGGATATCAATCATGGAATGTGAATGAGGATGAGGACCGTTCATCAGGTCTTGGTTGAAGGTTCTGAAGTTCTAAAGTCTCGAAGCCCTGGATAAGCACTTTTTCAAGTAAGCGCAGGGTCATGACCGTGGTCACATGCATTTGAGAGCCAAGGGAAGAAAGGATAGTGGCCGAATTGGTTGTTTTCGAGATAGAAAGGTGCTAAGGAAGAATTTAGCCCGTGGTTTCTAGTCGTGGTCACCTAGGAAGGTGGTTTGAAAGAAATACCTGTGCGGAATTGAATTCTGTATCGGCTAAAGGATAACATGGAAGTGTTATACAGTGTAGATTGATACATCTATGTTCTTCGCAAATTGAAAATAAGAAAAAAAAATGGTAATATGGTTTGACAAATTTTGTTTATCATATGCATAATTCTAACAAAATGATCGCTTGCACAATTTGTAGAATTAAGGCGTTTAAACACATCTGCTCAGAATGCATATTGAAGAAATGGAAGAAGGTGAGGGAGCCTCCAACCATGATAAGGAGGCCGAAGGTCGGAATACCAGAGTTGGTAATGCAGAGACAGAGTCCAATTTACGCAAGGGGGAAGGAGAGCAGGAAACATTAATAGAAACTGGAAGAATCCTGAAAATATAAGTGTAGAGCTACAAATCAAACAACGAGAGATTGATGAGAGATAAAAGATATTTTCAAATATTGACCAGAGGTCAGGATACCATCAAGTAAGAATCAAGGAAGAATACATTCATAAGACAACCTTTTGAACCAGGTATGAGAATTATGAATTTGTAGTGGTGCCATTTGGACTGACCAATGCACCAACTATCTTTATGTGCTTAATGAATGGCATATTCAGAAATTATTTGGATAAGTTTGTCATAGTGTTCTTGGATGAAATACTTGTCTATTCTAAGTTTGAAGAGGAGAATGAACATCACTTAAGACTGGTATTGCAAGTGCTGAGAGAACATCAGTTGTATGCCAAGCTGAGTAAGTGTTCTTTTTATCAAAAGAAAATCCATTACTTGGGATACATTATTTCAGAGTAGGGCATAGTAGTAGATCCATAAAAGATTGAAGCCATTAGAGGATGGCCAACACCCATAAATGTGGAAAAATTCAGATCTTTTGTGGGATTATCCAGTTACTACAGAAGATTCATAGTAGGATTCTCTAAGATTTCTCATCCCATCACTTCTTTGCAAAAGAAGGGAACTAAATTTGAATGGGCGCCTAAGTGTGAAAATAATTTTAATCTGCTTAAGGATTTACTTACTAGTGCACCTGTGTTAAAGATTTTTGACCCAAATGAAATTTTTGTGGTATATACAGATGCAAGGAAGGAATTGGGGGGGTCCTCAGGAAAAATGGACATGTCATTGGTTATGAGTCCAAAAATATTAAGGAACATGAGAGGAACTATGCCACAAATGACTTGGAACTTGTTGCCATTGTCCATGCCTTAAGGATGTGGAGGCATTATCTCATGGGGAAGAAATTTGAATTAAGGACATACCACATTGGCGTGGAGTATCTTTTTGAGTAGCTGACCTTGAATGCCAGACAAACAAGATGGATGGAATTTTTAAGTGAATATGACTTCGATATCAAGCATATCAAGGGAAAGGAGAATAAAGTTGTTGATGCACTTAGCAGAAGAGTGCATCTCATGCATGCTACTGCTGTGAGTATGCATCAGTTAGACTTGAAGAGAATAATTTTAGATGGTCTTGCTACAGATCAACATTAGCTACAGGTAAAGAAAATCTTATAGCAAGGAGATGTATAGCAGAAAATATAGGAGTATGAGATAAAAGAAGATGGATTACTCATGCATAAGAATATAATCTATGTTCCTAGTTCCAGATAACTGAGGAATTTGGTATTGAAGGAAATGCATGATGTTCCTTATGCTTGGCACCCTGGTTACCAGAAAACAATTATAGTCGTAAGAAGCCAATTATTTTGGCCAAGAATGAAGAAGGATGTTGTTGATTACATTGCTCAATGTATGGAATGTCAGAAGGTGAAGGCTGAGCATAGTCACCCAACGGGTTTGCTGCATCCATTTCCAATCCCAGAGAAGAAGTGGGAGGTGATAACCATGGATTTGATCACATGATTACCTAGAATGAATAAGCAACATGATTCCATCATGGTGGTGGTTAAGAAATTAACAAAGGATGCTCATTTTGTGCTTGTAAAGACAACACATACATTGACTAATATTGCAGAAATTTACATGAGAGAGATTGCTAGGTTGCATGGGATACCTAGGACAATTGTCTTGGACAGAGATACAAATTTTACCTCCAATTTCTAGAGGGGATTGTTTAAAGGATTTGGTACAAATCTAAAATTTAGCACAACATACCATCCCCAGTCATATGGAAAAATAGAGAGGGTCAACCAAATAATTGAAGACATGCTCAGAATGTATGTGATGGATAAGCCATCTAACTTGGGAGATTACTTACACTTGGTTGAGTTTGCATATAATAATGGGTATCAAGATTCATTGAGAATGAGCCCATTTGAAGCCTTGTACGGTAGGAAATGCAATACTCCAGTGAGCTGGGACAACCCAACAGACAAAGTGGTACTTGGGCCAGAGTTTCTCAAGGATATGGAAGACCAGATGTTTAAGATCAAGTAGAATTTAAAGACAACTCAAGATAGATAGAAAGTCTATGCAGATAAGAACATGACATCAAGAGAATTTAAAGTAGGGGATCATGTGCTTCTGAAAGTGAAGCCCAAGAAAAATTATTTGAAATTGGGTAGTTGTACAAAACTGGCAGCCAGATTCTGCGGTCCATTTAAAATATTGGACAGAATAGGGCCAGTTGCATACATGCTTGCATTGCCTTCTTCCATGAATGTGCATAGTGTATTTCATGTCTCTTTACTAAAGAAATATGTACATGATCCTAACCATGTTTTTGATTGGCATCTGATTCAGGTAGAGATAGAGGGATACTTTCAGGTCCAACCAGTGTAGGTATTGGACATAAAGGTCAAAATGCTCTGAAATCGAGTTATAGAGCTGGCAAAAGTTCAATGGACCTGCTACGGTACTGAATATTCTATCTAGGAGCATGAAGATTCCATGCAGGCAGAGTACCCACAACTTTTTGAATAAATTTTGAGATTTTGATCTCTATTTTGTATATGCACTTAGGACAATGCCAAATTAAGGGGGAGAGGATGTAACAACCCGGGTTTCGAACTCCCATTTTAGAATAAAGTATTGTTACATTGCTGAGAGGCTAGAGTGCCCAAACAATTATTAAAAGTCTAGTGTTCCCAAGAAATGTAATGTTTTCATCATTATTAATAATACACACATCATTGGTTGCTAGACATACAAGGACTAGAGTTATAGGGGGCTTGAGGGGATAAATGTTTATTTCTTATTTTAGTCACCCTTTGGTCTAAGGGGGGTGGATGAGTTACGCAGGATTCTTGGGAAAGGCCAAGAGGTTCTTGATTCCCCATGAATTACTTAAACCCGCCTCTGGTCTGATGAGGGGTGTGGTTGATAGCTTGTTCACTCCTTCATTCACTTGCTCACTTTTTCATTCATTCCATCCTTACCTATCACTCATGGATCCATCCTCACCCGCGTCTTGATTTGGGAAAGGGAACCAAAATGCCGAATATTAGCCATGGTATTGTTGGATGTAGTGGTCGCTGGTGTGAGCTAGCCATCACTTGAGGCCTGCATGTCTGAGATGTGTTGGCCTCTGTCCAACATTGTTCACAACTGCGAGTCCTGAGAGTTCCAGCATTGAGATTCTGGACCGGTTATGTTGGAGCCTAGAATGAGGAGAAGGATTGCTTGAGGGACTGCATGGATGAGAAGGGTGAAGGTCCATTCTCTTGGGTGGTGCAAGATGGGTAGAAGAGAGATGGGTACTTAGATTGTTGTGAGTGTTGGGAAAGCCTGTGCGAGATTGAGTGTTTATTGGTTTGGAAAGCCAAGTAACACTCTGGAACCATCCTTGTGGATTCATAGCCCTGGCTTGGGGGTGACACTGCTGTTGAGTTTTGGGAATAGTAGCATCTACGGTTGGGTGAAACGTCCTTGGTATGTAGCTCGTTGGTGTCTTATTTTATAAAGATAAGTGCTCTCTGTTATGGTATTATCTATCTGTATATGAATGTATTTCGTTGTGTATTTATTTATCGTTTCATTACATCGTTAGAATATGCATGCTTGTTGGTTATTGTTGTGCATGTGGTTAAACATTTTATTTTATGCATCCTTATTAATTTAAAAAGGTATCAGTAAGAGAAATAAGTCCCAGCATGGGCTTGAAGGTGGCGTACCTCGTTCTGTGGGTGGCTAGGTATGTTACATCAGGATTGGAAACAAATCCCATAATAAACCATAATCAAAATCATATGAATCATAATTGTAGGTGAAGGATCCTCTAGAGCCTGAGAGGTGGGAAGTATGATCATGGAGATTAAATGGTATCAAACGAGCGTCATCATACTAGAGTTGATGGTGAAATGATGTCGAATGAGGCTGGTCATGAAGAGTGCCTAGGTGGAGAAGTAATGGTGCATGCTAGAGATTAAGGTGGTCACCTAAGTGGGTCGTTGACATAGGTCACAGTTGATAGGTGGTGACACTCCTTAGGGAGAGGCTCCATTTCAAAGTTCTTCCCCATCACTCGATACAGGGATGCATCATATATACTAAAAGACAAGTAAAATAATATTTAGAATACTCCGATAATTCAATAAAAATGGGCCATGGATTTTTTTTTATTACACACCCCACTTAAATACTAGTAGAGAAATATAGGAAACACTTCACTCTTTCACTCTTTCAACAATTATGTGGAAATAAAAAATGGATTTTTTTTTCCACATATATCCACTTGATGATAAGTGAAGGGAAATGAATAGTGTTGTACTAATTTGATAAGTAAAGGGAAATCAATAGGGTTGTACTAATTCAATAACAATAGGGTTGTACTAATTCAATAACAATGGAAAAAAGTTAGAGATATATTTGACATACTCAATTTTCAACTCTTATCTTCCCAATTCATAACCCCTTGTGTTTCTTATTAGTTTTTACTATGTATATATATTATTGTCTTATATATGTTTCTAATTTTGGGACATACTAGCGTGATATGTTATAAAATAAAAATAAAAAAACTTAAAATCACACTATTAAATATGATACTTATTATTCTTTAATTGAACGTTGAACTTTAATTCTATACTAAGAATATATACCATATATTTCATATATTTACTTAATCCATATAACTTAAAAAACTAAAAAATAAATAAATTACATAATTAACATTTTTTTTAATTAGTTAATAGTCTAAACATCTCTCTCTCTCTCTCTCTCTCTCTTTCTTTCTCTCTCTCTCTCTCTCTCTCTATATATATATATATAAGTGGGTCTAATGATTAAAAAAACACTTGTTTCTTCCTTGAAAGTTATAGATTCAAATCCAAAGGGGAAGGGGTAGGGTATTGTTGATAAAAAAAGATGGCCATCTAGATTTTCTGCACTTTGAAATAACAAAAAAAAAATAATATCAGAAAAAGAAAAATTTTGAATGATCATTAGTTCGGGGCATAACCTTGTATGCCCAAAACAATCATGGTTTTTTCCAACCACCTAATCTTCCATGAAGGGCACTTCTTCCATGTACAACACAACACATTCTCCATACTTAGTCTCATTCACTCATATTCCCTCCACTTCTCTTCTTATACTTAGTCTCTCACACTCCACTCTCGATCCTCATCTTAGTCTCATTCACTCATATTCCCTCCACTTCTCTTCTTATACTTAGTCTCTCACACTCCACTCTCGATCCTCATCTCCCCTCTTTTCCTATTCTCCCTTAGTTCACACTCCACTCTCGATCCTCATCTCCCCTCTTTTCCTATTCTCCCTTAGTTTATTTTTCCAAGTTTAATTCCCATTCAAGATTTAACCTATTATATTAAGACACGTGGTAGTCTATTACAGTGAGACACATGGAAGACATATCATCCTATTACATTGAAACATGTGGAAGTCTATTACACTGAGACACAGCCGTGACTGGGTGATGATTGAGAGGTGACTGAGCAACCGAAATATTACTAAGTCATGAATTTTTCAAACCATGAGAGCTACACTAAAACCTCCATAAGCTCATTTATTTCACATATGAATGATACTGGAGACATTTTCATTATAAAAAATAAATATTCAACCCCACAATGCATGTGGGACTAAAACATAATGATGACTACTGAGCAATGATCTTCCAGATCTTATAATTCTTGATCTAAACATCCATTTGGGGAAAACAAGACCTTGTTAGAAAGATAATTTGACAAAGAAGAAAATGTGGTAGGTTTCAATGGCTGTATTTGACCATAATTTTTTCAGAAATTAATAGAGCAGACAACTCACTTTTCATGACTTGCTCATAAATTTATTTGGAACCTCTACTTCTCGAGGCTATCAGTTGAGATTCAGACCAAATTTCACTCAAGAAGACTCGATAGAAAGATGGAATATTGAATATTATATCTAAAATGGTTTCCATGACTAAGAAGTCACTTCTCAGAAAATTAAAATCCAATCTATTTTTTTAAATGGTTAGTTTTAAATTTTGGAAATAAAAATTTATTAAATAACTTTTATAAAATGATGAAGTGGGTCCTACTTGGATCCATGCATTTCAATGACCTAAATTCATTAATAAACATTCAATGAAATTTTAATTAGAATGATTCTAAATGGATTTGATGAAAAGGAGCATGTGCTTGGATACCTTTGGGAGAGGAACAATTAACTCCATGCAGAGGTCGACGTATTAACGCTATGCTCCAAAATCAAAGTCAAATTGACATTTTGTCTTCTCAACATGCAATACGCTATCCATATAAATGTGTTCTTATAAAAAGAACTACAAAATATTGTGCCTCAAGGGCTCTAATAAATTAGGGATTTATTTGATGGCGGTTACAGGTAAATGCCATCTAGGTGAGTGAGTGTAGACCACGCCAAAAGAATGCGCTTTCGTGAGAAGGGAAAAACGATGCGCTTGTTAGGAAGGGGAATTAATCTTTGGTCGATACCATTGTTGTTGGTTGATCCAATGCTCCTGCTTCTGGATGCTATCAAGTTTGAAAATACATAACACTATGGTTTAAAGCACCCAATAGTTGCCCCCATGGAACTGGAGAACAAGACGGGTAAAACGCTCGTATTGGACGTGGGAACACTGGCACAGATCAAGAACAAACAGGAGTTGGTGAAACCCTAATACTTGGAAACAACCATTTATGTAGAGAAGACAGACCCGTGAGCTGGGCAGAGGAGCACACTGAACTGCAGACTATAAGCATGAAGAGGGCAAAGGAATTTCTGGATGACTCACACTCAACTATGGACAACTACCATAAAAAATTCAGGTCTAAGGACTATAGACACTTTGATACCATTGTTAGACTCACGAATTAGAATAAGAGTGAATGTGCATTTTCCATTAATATGATCTATTAATACATTGATGTGATTTTTGGATTCATCTTCCATCGTCTTTTGGACTGTGGATGACTCTTCGTACACACTTACTATTAGCATTAGGTCTGGTGAGTAACCCTAATATTCTAACAATTAAGACAAANAAGCATGAAGAGGGCAAAGGAATTTCTGGATGACTCACACTCAACTATGGACAACTACCATAAAAAATTCAGGTCTAAGGACTATAGACACTTTGATACCATTGTTAGACTCACGAATTAGAATAAGAGTGAATGTGCATTTTTCATTAATATGATCTATTAATACATTGATGTGATTTTTGGATTCATCTTCCATCGTCTTTTGGACTGTGGATGACTCTTCGTACACACTTACTATTAGCATTAGGTCTGGTGAGTAACCCTAATATTCTAACAATTAAGACAAAACACATGGAAAATTCTAGAAGAAGAAAAACTTAACTAATAGGGCAAAGCATTTCAAAGAAGCAGTGGGAGTGGATTTAAAAAGAAGAGGTTAGATGATTAGAACAACATTGTTCAACCTTTAGTACACAACCAACTCTCTCATCAACAAATACAGATCTCCATTTTTCTTCTTCTTCTACACAATTTCTCTCAAGGATTTATGTTTGTATTTATGAACTAAGCATAAGGCTGAGTTTTTGAGTGTTGTTCTTTTATTCTTTCAAGTCTCTTCTTAAAAGATCCATAAGAGCATTTTACATTCATATACATGGCTGATAATATAAGCTAGGGTTATCTAATTGATTCATGGAGGTTTAGTTTTTCTGCCTAGTCAATTGGTTTACTGAAATGCTTTGTAATGTAAACTCCACAAAGAATTATTTTAGAGCATAACTTTAATGATTTGATAGACTTTGGGATTTTTGGAGTGTGCTCATCATATTCTTTTTCAGTTTTAAATGTAATACTCACCTAAAGTTCTCTTAAGTGATCCACACTCTTTTCTTGTGAGAAAATATGGATGCATCTTATGCTTAAGGGATGTTCTAATGAAGCTGAGCATGTATTTATTTTGTTATTGAATCTTTTCTTTATCTTAAGAAGCTGCAATTAAGAAGAAATTCTCCCATTTGATTGTCCAATCCCAAAAACATCAACAAACATAGAGAAGTACCACCTCTTTAAAAATTCAAGGATATTTAATACTCATACTGTTATTGCTGAGATTTTAACCAATCTAAACATCAACAGGTTTGTATACCTCATCACTATTTCATCTATGATATTTTTGTAGAACTAATAATCATTCATACCCACTACCCAAGAACTGAAAAACCAATAATAAATTAAAATCTAATCTAAACATACTACAATCATTCATATATATATATATATATTACCTGTTATATTTTGTAGGACTAATAATCATTCTAAACATACTACAATCATTNTCAATATTTAACCTATTATATTAAGACATGTGGTAGTCTATTACACTGAGACACATCAATATTTAACCTATTATATTAAGACATGTGGTAGTCTATTACACTGAGACACATGGAAGACATATCATCCTATTACATTGAAACATGTGGAAGCCTATTACACTAAGACACATAGAATCTCTTTTCTCCCTTGTCCTACTCTCCCTTAGTTTATTTTCCAAAGTTTTATTACTTTCCTATCCTCCCCATGGGATTCCACTCCCGATCCCCTTCCCCATCACTTAACACTCCACTCTCGATCCCCATCCCATCTCCCCTCTTTTCCTATTCTCCCTTAGTTTATTTTTCTAAGTTTAATTCCCATTCAATATTTAACCTATTATATTAAGACACGTGGTAATCTATTACACTAACACACATACATTGAAACGTGTGGAAGCCTATTACACTAAGACACTAAGTTATGAATTTTTCAAAGCACGAGAGCTACACTAAAACCTTCATAAGCTCATTTATTTCACATATGAATGATAATGGAGACATTTTCATTATAAAAAATAAATATTCAACCACACAATGCATGTGGGACTAAAACATGCAGAATTAAATAAAGGGATAAGATTGATCCATGAACCAGAACAATGACTACTAAGCAATGATCTTCGAGATCTTATAATTCTTGATCCAAACATCCATTTGGGGAAAACAAGACTTTGTTAGAAATATAATTTGACAAGGAAGAAAATGTGGTAGGTTTCAATGGCTGTATTTGACCATAATTTTTTCAGAAATTAAAAGAACATACAACTCACTTTTCATGACTTGCTCATAAATTTATTTGGAACCTCGACTTCTCGAGGCTATTAGTTGAGATTCAGACCTTCAAATTTCACTCAAGAAGACTCGATAGAAAGATGGAATATTGAATATTATATATAAAATGGTTTCCATGACTAAGAAGTCACTTATCGTTCTCATAAAATTAAAATCCAATCCACTTTTTTAAATGGCTAGTTTTAAATTTTGAAAATAAAAATTTATTAAATAACTTTTATAAAAGGGTGAAATTATAAAAGGATAAAGTGGGTCCTACTTGGAGCCATGCATTTCAATGACCTAAATTCATTAATAAACATTCAATGAAACTTTAATTAGAATGATTTACTCTTTATTCTAAATGGATTTGAGGAAAAGGAGCATGTGCTTGGATACCGTTGGCAGAGGAACAATTAACTCCATGCAGCGGTCGACGTATTAACTCTATGCTCCAAAATCAGAGTCAAATTGACATTTTGTCTTCTCAACATGCAATACGCTATCCATATAAATGTGTTCTTATAAAAAATACTACAAAATATTGTGCCTCAAGGGCTCTAGTAAATTATGGATTTATTTGATGGCGGTTACAGGTAAATGCCATCTAGGTGAGTGAGTGTAGACCACGCCAAAAGAATGCGCTTTCGTGAGAAGGGAAAAACGATGCGCTTCTTAGGAAGGGAAATTAATCTTTGGTCGATACCATTGTTGTTGGTTGATCCAATGCTCCTGCTTTTGGATGCTATCAAGTTTGAAAATACATAACACTATGGTTTAAAGCACCCAATAGTTGGCCCCATGGAACTGGAGAACAAGACGGGTAAAACGCTCGTATTGGACGTGGGAACACTGGCACAGATCAAGAACAAACAGGAGTTGGTGAAACCCTAATACTTGGAAACAACCATTTATGTAGAGAAGACAGACCCGTGAACTGGGCAGAGGAGCACACTGAACTGCACACTATAAGCATGAAGAGGGCAAAGGAATTTCTGGATGACTCACACTCAACTATGGACAACTACCATAGAAAATTCAGGTCCGAGGACTATAGACGCTTTATTACCATTGGTCTAAGGACTATAGACGTTTTGATATCATTGTTAGACTCACGAATTAGAATAAGAGTGAATGTGCATTTTCCATTAATATGATACATCTATTAATACATCTATGTGATTTTTGGATTCATCTTCCAATGTCTCTTGGATTTTGGATGACTCTTTGTACACACTTACTATTAGCATTCAGTCTGGTGAGTAACCCTAATAGATTACCATTCCAACAATTAAGACAAAACACATGGAAAATTCTAGAAGAAGAAAAACCTAACTAATAGGGCAAAGCATTTCAAAGAAGCAGTGGGAGTGGATTTAAAAAGAAGAGGTTAGATGATCAGAACAACATTGTTCAACCTTTTAGTACACAACCAACTCTCTCATCAACAAATACAGATCTCCATTTTCCTTCTTCTTCTGCACAATTTCTCTCAAGGATTTATGTTTGTATTTATGAACTAAGCATAAGGCTGAGTTTTTGAGTGTTTTTCTTTTATTCTTCCAAGTCTCTTCCTACAAGATACATAGGAGCATTTTACATTCATATACATGGTTGATAATATAAGGTAGGGTTATCTAATTGATTCATGGAGGTTTAGTTTTTGTGCCTAGTCAATTGGTTTACTAAAATGCTTTGTAATGTAAACTCCACAAAGTATTATTTTAGGGAATAACTCTAATGATTTGATAGACTTTGGGATTTTTGGAGTGTGCTCATCATATTCTTTTTCAGTTTTAAATGCAACACTCACCTAAAGTTCTCTTAAGTGATCCACACTTTTTTCTTGTGAGAAAATATTGATGCATCTTATGTTTGAGGGATGTTCTAATGAAGCTGAGCATGCATTTATTTTGTTATTGAATCATTTCTTTATCTTAAGAAGCTACTTTGTCCATTTGGGCAAATGTTACCATTAAAAAGAAATTCTCTCATTTGATTGTCCAGTCCCAAGAACATCAACAAACATAGAGAAGTACCACCTCTTTAAAAACTCAAGGATATTTAATACTCATACTGTTATTGTTGAGATTTTGACCAATCTAAACATTAATAGGTTTGTATAACTCATCACTATCTCATCTATGATATTTTTGTAGGACTAATAATCATTCATACCCCAGAACTGAAAAACCAATAATAAATTAAAGTCTAATCTAAACATACTACAATCATACAATCATTCATATATATATATATTACCTGTTATATTTTGTTGGACTAATAATCATTCATGCCCACTACCCCAGAACTGAAAAACCAATAATAAATTAAAGTCTAATCTAAACATACTACAATCATTCATATATATATATATATATATATATATATATATATATATATATATATTACAGGTAATAAGCGTCACAACATGTACATCGTCATCAGAGCTTTCCTTTCACTATCTCATCTATGAAATTTCTGTGGGACTAATAATTATTGATGGCCACTACCCGAGAACAGAAAAACAAAACAAAGGAATCCATCAGAAAATTAGCGTTTTAACCGGTTCAGGGACTTCGATGCAGCAAAATGAGCTAAACGGACAAAATAATATGGCATTATTACAACTGGTTGTATTTGCTATGGCCCATGAAGGACCTCACTCGTTGACATCCCATAGAATTTCACGTGATGCTTAGTATAAGCCCCACGATATATATACAATGTGTGTATATGTTTGACAGAAGCACATGGATACCTATATACAAACCAACAAAGACCAAATTATGTTTACAAACATATGTATTATTAATAGCAGTGACAGGTTCAAAGCAGAAAACGCATAGTGCAAAACAATCCAACGCTACTTTGAAAATGATAAATCCCACTTGTCAAAATACAATAATTTATGAAATCTTTGGGATTATTATCGGCGCGTTAGCTTGCTTGCTTGAAACATCGAGACAAATCAATGGCGTAAATCGACTGCAGAAATCTCAGAGATTTTGTTTTTTAGTTTCTCCAAAAACGAAAGGACCGTTGAGCATTAATAATTGTGAATCCAGAAGCGCTTAACTTACTGAGGCCGGCATGAACCAAACTACGAAGCAGGCGTGTAAGAGCTTTGAACAACAAGTTGGCATTGTAGATGAAGCACGTGGATTCTACAGGACTGCACCTGCTACTTTTTCTGTTTGAGTCCAATGGCATGGTCTGTCTCGTTCGTCGCAGGAGCCTGATTCGTCCAAACATTATTGCTAATTTTATCATTTTATTTTATAGAAGAACCGTGCGTTCCAAGCCCGAATATATAATGGCTCTTATCTTTTTATTTTCGTTGATATTTATCAGTGGCCAGTAGCATTTAAAACGTCGAAGAATATGTTGGAAAGAATCGTTAAACGCCCAAAGGCTTGTCATGCAGTGATAAATGAGATTGAAAGGTAAAAAGAAAAAAAAATGACCTATTGGCCTCGC
Source organism: Picea sitchensis (assembly GCA_010110895.2). NCBI lineage: Eukaryota > Viridiplantae > Streptophyta > Pinopsida > Pinales > Pinaceae > Picea > Picea sitchensis. The sequence continues at coordinate 169,958 of SNQJ01S0015637.1, read as the reverse complement.
TTGTAGGCCAAAATAATCCTTGAACTAAATAACAAAAATGGAGGATTACATTGAATTAGATCACCTATATACGCAGGTTGAAATTAAATTTGTTTTTATATAGAGCGTTTTTTTATTTTGGAGTTAGTTAAGATAGGGATAAATTTAATTTTTCCAGGGTTGAAGTGAAGTTTTTCTCTTGTAGATATTTTTAAATGAGTTAATATATCAAAGTCATTTTTTTATGGTCAAAATTTATATGTGTGTGGGTGAGTATAGTGAAATATGTTTTTTTTTAGATGATTTGAGTTTTTATTAAATGGACTAAAATTTCAAGGACAAAGTTTTATGGTCAAAGTTCCCATCAATTTGGAAGAAATTGGATACAAAAATGATTGAGTTTAATGATAAAATTTTAAGTTCAATTTGAACATTTTACTTATTTTGAGCCTCTTTTTTTGAGTTTTAAGGATGAACTTCAAATTTGAGTAGTAATTGAGTTTGTCCACTTTTTAACTTACTCCTTTCTTTTAAGGATATATGAAAATCCTTCTTGTAGAAGAAAAATGAAGACTTTCTTAAGGTTTAAGACACTGTATTAGTCCCACTCTTAGATTTTCAACTAGAAGGATGGCCTTTAATAAACCTTTGTATACTTTCCAAGGCTATACGAAATTCCTTGTTGTAGAAGAAAAAGGAAAGCTTGTTTAGGGTTTGATACTAAGAAGGTTCCATTCATATGTTCCATTTGATAGATGTATTTTTGTTCTACTCAAGTTTCCAAGGTGGAGAGAGGAAAGAGGATAAACATCAGCACAATTTAATTAACCTTTGCCAAAATCAACATTAAAAGTATCAAAATTTATGTACCCCTTAAAATTTTTATAGATATATTTATTTAATGAACTTATTTAATAGCATGTGCATTTATGGGATACAAATAAAATACCTTTAATTTGTTTTACCTTTTAAAATCTTATTATATCTTTTAAAACAAAATAATCCTCTATTTTCACTAAATATAGTAAATATATTTTTTTGTGACATTTTATATACTCCATATTATTTATAATATTGAAATTAAAAGCAATATTCCCTATCCTATCCTCCTTATACAATGATCTTTCCCCCATTGAGTATAGGTCTATGACTAGGTATGTAATGTAAGCACAAGACAATTAACATGGAAGCCAAGAAGCTTATTAAGATTGCTTCAAACTCTAGTCAATTAAGTTACATATAGCTTAAGAGGGGATAAAATAAAAGGGACATGTCTTGGATAGATCATTGGAGAATAGAGGAGAGGTCATTCTCAAGAATAATGATACCATTAAAAATACTATTAAGTAAATTTAAGGAGGAATTGTGCTACAATAAAGAAATTGACGAAAAGAGAAAACTAAGATACTATAAATAGGTAATTAAATCCATTCTAGAATATGAAAAGTGTATTTTTGTTTTATGTAGATTAAAGAAGAAAATCAATATTGCTAAAATAAGAAAGAACTCTCAAGAGCTCTATAGTGAACTGTGAAACATGGCATTGGACAATTCCTAAAATTCCCTGAAATGAAAGAATTTGTGATCTTTGTGATACTAAGAAGGTGGAAGATGAAAAACACTTTCTTTTAGAATGCCCTACATATCCCAATAGTAGATCTCAATCTGAAAATATTTGTAACATTATCAACTTTGCTAAACTATTAACTCATCAAAACCATTGACGTTTAGGGAAGATTCTCTGTAATATTTTTGAGTATAGAAATAAAACTATAAAGAAAACCAATTAATTACTTACAATTTTTTTTATTAAGGTACAATAGAAAAAATCCAGTCTTAACATATAGTAATAATCATCATCATCATCATCATCATCATCATCATCATCATCATCATCCATTCCCCTTTTATGTTGATCCCAATAAGTGACATGCGTATCCAACATATACTTAAGAAAGTGTTGTTTATCATAAGCTACTTGTTCAACTTTGAGTCAAGGTCATCAAACATGTATGTTCCTTAGAATTAAGAAGACCATTTCATCTTTAGATCATTGTATGAAATCTATGGTCTTTTTCATTTCTTATTCAAATAAATTTTAGGGTTCATCAAGATTTTCAATAAGGTATAAGGATGAGATATGTATCACCCTTCTCATTCGTGATACATTTCACTTCCAATAAAAAATCTCATATAGACATATCTCCTTGAATTCAGTGAAGGTTCATCACCTCTTATTTTCAACCTATTAATGTTTCCAATAAAAAAAACACTAATACTCCAACACTATCCTTTTCAAACTGTGTAGGATTCTAGTAACACCTCTTACTTCCAACCTCCTAATGATTTCAATAAAAAAGGAATTATAGCTTACTAGATACCTATAGAGCTTCAAGAGGCTAAGAGAAGATATTTTTTTATATAATACCATAAATTCCTCCCAAGAATAGAATCTCCTTAACATGAAATGAATTTCAATTTCTACACAAATGTACATTTATTATAGAAATAACTCCATCTCCAAAAATTTTGCAAAAACTATCATTAAATTCAATGTCCTTCAACAAAAAATTTCTCTAGTCAAAATACGGGAACAATAATCATCCTTCACAAGGAAGAATTTCAATCTTTAGGGTTAGGTTTAGATGACTTTCCTCTACTCCAATATTAGGGTTTCCCAATTCCACCCAAATCTTTGTTGACTTGACAACAACATCTTCCCCCATGCCCCAATTTTGGTTAGTTAATCTCCTCCCATATGTGTACACCCTTAGCTTAATTTTAGAAGCTCCCTTACCTCCTTGATACCATCCAATATATTCAATTAGATTTTATGTATTTTCAATACCCTAATATGAGCCAACACATTATTATATTGGTTTAATAGTAAATGCCCCATAATAAATCTATTTCACAAATAAGATAAACATACCTCAAATAAGAGAGACACAAGATAACATTTATATTTAGGATTTAATAATCATATCAAGCCCTTGATGAATGGTTGGCGCACCAACAACAATGAATGGAGAGTGCTATATGAAGAAGGGGAAGGAACATGACCAATGATTATGGTGCATCTCTATGGTATTTATTGCAATATATTTAGAAGTTTAGCATTCTATGGAATTAGTTGTGACTTCATAGTTCAAAGGTTAAAAAAAAACATTTATATTAGATATATAGTTGCAGGGAAGTTCTATGAGGTCTCATGTGTAAAATATAGGTCCTCATATATGTGATTAGCCTCATTTTAACCTCTTAAAACTAAGAATTTTACAAATGACCTTTGATCATAAAATATACTTTATATTCATAACCCTTGCATAAAAATAAATCCAATGAGTATAAACTTGCCTAGGTGTGGACGATATACCCTATGAAATGCTTTTCCATGCAACACATAAAAATAACATGTAAAACAATGTAGTTTGTACTATACCGTACCTCAGAATCCATGTAGACTTTGGAATGCATGAACCTTGGGATGCGTGTTGTATCGAAGTGTGTGTAAAATGGGATCTGCACCCATTAAATAAGATCGGTCTAAAACAACGTATCCACAATTTATGCAACTTAATTTTAAAATTGGTGAGGGTCCCCTAACATCTAGATCGGTTGGAACAATGGTTAGTTCGCTGGTTAAATTGGTGGAGATCAGGGGTTCTATTCCCCATTACCCTCTCCTTATGGACATATTTGTTTGTTTGTTGGTTTAATATATGGTTACATATACTATATATAGTATATGGTGTTTAAACCATATATATGTTGATATATCTTTTATACAAAACATGTCGTGCAACATATTGTTAATCCCCTTCGCAACTAAGGTGTGGGTCATATGTTAATATATATAATACAAGGGCTAAGGGTCAAGGGATTAGGCCCTCGGCCCTTAAGCCACCCATTTTAACCTTAGCTTAAATTCAAATAAAATGTTTTCCATATAGTGGTTAAGAACTATTGCATGGTGCATTGGTTGTGGGGGATATGTTAAGCCTTTGGGAGGTTACGGAGGTTGCAAGTTTGACCCCCGTTCGACCCCAAATGAGGTTTTTGCAGCCATTTCCCATTCCAAAATGGAAGTGGGATGTTGTCATAGTGGATTTTATTACAAAGCTACCCAAAAAAATGAAGCAACATGATTCCATCATGGTGGTGGTGGACAAATTGACTAAGGCATCACATTTTGTTCCAGTAAAGAAAACAGACAAGGAAACAAATATTGAAGAAATTTATATGAAAGAAGTTGTTAGGCTACATGACGTACCTAAGACAATTGTTTCAGATAGAGATCCAAATTTCACATCCAAATTTTGGAATGGTTTGTTCAAAGGCTTTGGGACAAATTTAAATCTTAGTACAACTTATCATCCAGAGTTAGATGGGAAAACATAGAGGACTAATAGGATAATTGAGGACATGCTCGAAATGTATGTGATGGATTAGCCATCAAAGTGGGAAGATTATATCCACTTAGTGGAATTTGCATACAATAATGGGTATCATGCCTCAGTGGAAGTGATTTTGTTTGAATATTTGTATGGATGAAATTGTAACACTCCAATGAGTTGGGATAATCCATAAGATAGAGCAATTGTTGGGCCAGAATTGTTAAAGGAAATGGAAGAGAATATGGCAAAGATCAGGTAGAAATTAAATGTTGCACAGGATAGGAAGATAATTTATGCAGAAAAGAATAGTGTGTTTAGATATTTTAAAGTGGGAGAACATGTGTTCTTAAAAGTGAAGGCAAAGAGAAGTTCACTAAGTTTAGGAAATTTCCCAGAGTTGGCAGTGAGATATTGTGGGCCTTTTGAAATATTAGAAAAGATAGGTCCAGTTGCATAAATGCTAGCATTTCCCATATCCATGAGAGTGCATAATTTATTTCATGTGTCATTATTAAATAAACATGTTCCTGAACCTAACCACATAATTGATTGGAATGTGATCCAGGTGGAGAATGAAGTAAATTTTTTTGTGACATTTTGTATAATTCATATTATTTATAATCTTAAAATTAAAAGCAATATTCCCTATCCTGTCCTCCTTATAGAATGATATTTCCCCCATTGATTATAGGTCTATGACTAGGTATGATATGTATAAGCACAAGACAACCAACACATAAGTCAAGCATCTTATTAAGATTGCTTGAAACTCTAGTCAATTAAGTTACATATATCTTAAGAGGGGATAAAATAAAATGACTATGTCTTGGCTAGATCATTGGAGAATAGAGGAGAGTTCATTCTCAAGAATATTGATACCATTAAAAATACTATCAAAACTAAATTTAAGGAGGAATTGTGGTGCAATAAAGAAATTGACGAAAAGAGAAAATTAAGATACTATAAATAGGTCATTAAATCCATTCTAGAATATGAAAAGTGTATTTGTTTTAGGTATCTTAAAGAAAAAAATCAATATTGCTAAAATAAGAAGGAACTCTCAAGAGCTCTATAGTGAAACATGGCATTGGACAATTCCTAAAATTCCTTGAAATGAAAGAATTTGTGATTTTGCGATACTAAGAAGGTGGAAGATGAAAAACACTTTCTTTTAGAATGTCCTGCATATCCTAATAATGGATATCAATTTGAAAATATTTGTAACATTATCAACTTTCCTAAACTATTAACTCATCAAAACCATGGACGTTTAGGGAAGATTATCTGTAATATTTTTGAGTATAGAAATAAAACTATAAAGAAAATCAATTAATTACTTACTTTTTTATTATTAAGGTACAATAGAAAAAATATAGTCTTAGTGGATAGTAATAATCAACATCATCATCATCATCATTAGTCATTCCCCTATTATATTGATCCCAATAACTGACATATGTATCCAACATATACTTAAGAAAGTGTTGTTTATCATATGCTACTTGTTCAACTTTGAGTCAAGGTCATGAAACATGTATGTTCCTTAGAAATAAGAAGACCATTTCATTTGTAGATCATTGTATGAAATCTGTGTTCTTTTTCATTGCTTATTCAAATAAATTTTAGGTTTCATCACAAATTTTTATAAGGTATAATGATGATAAATATATCACCCTTCTCATTCATGATACGTTTCACTTCCAATAAAAAAAACTCATATAGACATATCTCCTCGAATTCACTGAAGGTTCATCACCTCTTATTTTCAACCTATTAATGTTTCCAATAAAAAAAGACATTAATACTCCAACACTAGCCTTTTCAAATTGTGTAGGATTCTAGCAAGACCTATTACTTCCAACCTCCTAATGATTTCAATCAAAAAGGAATTATAGCTTACTAGATACCTCTATAGCTTCAAGAAGCTAAGAGAAGACATTTTTATATAATACCATAAATTCCTCCCAAGTATTGAATCACCTTAGCATGAAAAAAAATTCAATTTCTACACAAATGTACATTCATTATAGAAATAATTCCATCTCCAAAAATTGTGCAAAAACTAGCATTAAATTCAATGTCCTTCAGCTAAAAATTACTCTAGTCAAAATACCAAAACAATAATCATCCTTAACAAGTAATAATTCCATTCTTTAGGGTTAGGGTTAGATGACTTTACTCTCCTCCAATGTTAGGGTTTCACAATTTCACCCAAATCTATACCCATTGTTTTGTTGACTTGACAACAACATCTCCCCCCCATTCCCAATTTTGATTAGTTGATATCCTCCCATATGTGTACACCCTTATATTAATTTTAGAAACTCCCTTACCCCCTTGATACCATCCAATATATTGAATTACATTTTATATATTTTCAGTACCCACAATATGAACCCACACGTTATTATATTGGTTTAATAGTAAATGCCCCATAATAAATCTATTTCACAAATAATATAAACATACATTAAATACGAGAGACACAAGATAACATTTATATTTAGGATTTAATAATCATCTCAAGCCCTTGATGAATGGTTGGTGAACCAACACCAATTAATGGAGAGTGCTATATGAATAAGGGGAAGGGATTTGACCAATGATTATGGTGCATCTCTATGGTATTTATTGCAATAGATTTAGAAGTTTAACCTTCTATGGAATTAGTTGTGACTTCATAGTTCAAAGGTTAAAAAACAAACATGTATATTAGATATATAGTTGCATTGGAGCTCTATGAGGTCTCATGTGTAAAATATAGGTCCTCATATATGTGATTAAGCTCATTTTAACCTCTTAAATGAGCTACAAAAGATAAAATTTATAGCCTAGAGGAGAGAGGCACTTAATCCTAAAAAGAATATATACTATGTAATGACATCCAGATTTCATCATTATCTATGATGTACATGCACTCTAATTGACCCACTAGTACATTTGGCACAGTTTTCGACGATGATCCAATGAATAAATGTTGGACTTCCGACGAACCCAATTCCATAAGTTCGTTTAAGGATTTGTGTCACACCTTTGATGACCGTATCAATATGTCATTCATCTAACATAGAAAAATGCCATGTGGCAACTATGGAGAGATTTGATCCACCCAAATTTCATCACATTGAAGCATCTCAATGACGATGATCATATATATTTGTCATGCATTCAAGGAAAAAGGCTTCCATGTGAAATTTTCCAGGAAAGTATTATCTGCCAAGAAGCTGTTGTAATACCGACGATATTCATTGTCAGTGAGACACTATCATGCATAAAGACCATTGGTGCACTGACACACATTCCATAAAAATTGAAACCCTATGGTGGGAACAGGGTATTCACTCAGTGAACTTGTGACATTGTGCCTACATTCATGGGATATTAAATAATACCCCTAATTTCACTAGATATTTATAAATACCTCCCAAAATCCATTTTTGAACCCCCCTCCCAATACATATTTCTAATAAAATAAACCCCTATTTTTACAAGATAGCCCTTTTTATACTCCCCAATACCTACAAATCCCCTGAGACCCCAAACCCTCCCCCCAATACCTACAATATATTGAATATATTTTTCACAATTTAAAAACCCCCTTTATGAATGAAGGTGATAAGATATCGATTAAGAAGGTGAATCCCCTATGATGGTGGGTTTCATCCATCATAGGTGAAAAAATTGGGAGGGAACATTATGTTAGTGGTCCAATGATATAGCGCGATAAGTTTGTTGGAGTGGTAATTCTAGGGAAAGCAAAGTCCATTGGCGTGGCAGGAAAATTCTGTCAATGTTGCATTGGGAGAGTGGTAATAGTCCATCAGAATACCAACGGATCTTCGTAACACGAGGGGAATTTTCCTTTAGAGAATCAACGGGAATGGAAATTTTTCATTGGAGCTACGATAATAAGAATTGTTATTAGAGGTTCGACGAGTGGAAAATAAAGTAAAACAAATTCAAATTGATGTTGTACACTGAAATCCATGCTTATGATGCATTGGACATATGGAGCAGGTATATGTGTTAGAATACAATGTTGAACAAACGTAGATGACAATTTTCTCGATATATGATAATATAGAATATTAGGATTAGGATTTCTATTGTTTCGTAAAACCCTAATTGAAGCTTGTTAGAGCCTCCACATCTAAAAATGTACACTCATGCTTAATAAATACATGTTTTGATTTTAAACTGTAATTTCCTCCCTTGTGAAAAACGCACACCAGGATTCACAAAAATGACTTCTACCTTGAACCAATATTAAAGACATTTTGTAAAATGGAGGGTAAAATTATCTTACTTTAAAATGCACGCCTAAGACTCATATGACCATCAAATTGAGTGGTTCAAATTGTGGAGTTTGTATTTTATCAATTTACATCTATTCATACCTTTAGTTCTGCATTACGAAACCAGAAACCCTTTATTGTGCATAAAGGATAAAACATGGTTTGTAAATCCATGCGCTAGGAAGAAAAATCCATCTATGGTGTTAGTAATTTACAAGTTACAAGTTACATGACTGTGGATATGTTGTAATCCCCAAAGATAATATACTAGGGTGATTTGTTCCCAAAATTTAGTAAAGGGTTGAAATATACATGGGTTTGGGATTACATGCATAAATAAATATGTATTTTTACATTATAACTATAAATTTATTTAAACATTATTTGAAGTTATTCTCAAATCATAAATAGAGAAAATATGACATCACAGAGCCTATATACCTACATTTATAAGAAAATGTAGATTGTGATAATGAATTAGAAAATTGTTCAACTTAATATGTTTGAAGCTTCCTATTTTAGTCTAGAAATTATTCAACCTCTCAACAATTGACAACATTGTCCTTAGGTTGGTTTGGTTGCTCAGTAATAGGAATGATTCCTATTCTTGCATCATCTGACATAGACTTCAGAAAGTGAATTATAAAATTTAAATCCAAACTATTTACTTTAAAAACCTTTGTTGATAAAGGAGACCTTACTCTGATAGGAATGCAAATTGAACCTTGTATAAAAATTTACCATGAAGTGTAACTACATAAATAATTAAAAACTAGAAGAATTATGAAATTGTATTTTTGTTTCTAGGAAAAATGCAATCTTTATGGTGAGAAAAACACCCCACAATTCCTAAAACTATGTTTGTCTTTATAGGGTAGATGAAATCTTTAAGGTGATACAAAAACCCTACAACTATTGGCATTTGATAGGGCCATGACCACAATGAAGAAAGATTAAAAACTAAGTTTTATTCTAATATTGGATATAGATAATTTATCATCAAATAAAACTACCAGGAAATGGCATTACCAGTATCAGCATGAATCTTTGGCAACTATGCACACATACTAACTAAAATGGCAAGATGAGTACTAACTACCTGCATCCATGATCTCAATGAGGCAAGAGGTTATAAAACCATGTCACACATAGGCTAGTTGTTAGTTTCATTTCCATTGCAAAGACCTGCATAAATAATCAGAGAATAAAAGTTTATATGACTGAATAATAATTAAATAAATAAAGAATCATATCAACATGTATGAAACTAAAGAAATACTAAAGAGGAATACTTGAATACGATTCTCTTAGTTTCGAGAATACTTCATTTACTACTGAAGAGGGCCAACCATGTAAAGGTGGAAGCTCATTTTTCCCCTCGCCCCCTTGGATCACTCTCAATTCCCCATAGCCAATCTATCTACGAGAAAATAATTTAAAGTGACATAGTAAGATTCATGCATAGAAATTAACAAAACAAAATTTAAACACAAATGAAATAAAGAATGCGTGTGAAGATATGTAGTTTTTTACATATGAAACATATAATATTCATACATAAGAAGGTATACAAATAGAAATTGTAGAAACAAATAGTTTATGTTAATAAATGTTATCATGAAAATATGTTTCCATTATACATGTTTCTCATTATATATACAATCACTTGTTTTTCGATTTCTCAATTTTCATATATTTTTTGATTGGCTCATCCATTTCTTGATTCACTTCAGTTGTTGGGCCCTCTTTTGGTGTTGTTTGAATATGCATGCTCCGATGCATTGTATGTCTAATTGTACACTCTTCACGATGTGAAAGATGCTACTGAGGGGCATCAACTGCAATGCTAAAAAGGGTTGAATTGATATAGTTAGTTATTATTCACAGAATTAGTTCATTAATACAAATTTCATTACAATGTTTTTAACCAGTTTGACTAGTTGAGACCATTGGTTTGGTTGCCATGTGTTCCTACTCTGTTCGGGACCTAACCTCCCTAACCCCTCATGTATGTAGAATAATATAGTTCCATGTAATAAAGGCCAATATTAATAAAAGCTATAAATAAGGAAGAATAAGTAAAATGTAAGAAGAACTAATAGAAGCTTCTACTTCTAGAATTAGGATCTTCCTCTATATTGTTCTTTTGGATAGACAAATTTAATATAAGTAGGAGTAGAGGGTATGAGAATTTTTGTCTTGGATATTATTGTAATAGAGATCTACTATGCTGGCGGTTTCCCCCTCAAAGAGGTAAGTGAACATTTCTATCATTAATCAAGGTGCTCTTTCTGGTGTTATTCTAGTATTATTTTGGTATTTTTCTAGTTATATGACGCAGACACCCTACCCTCGGGCTGAGATCCACACAGGATATTCACTAAAACAACGCCAAGGGTTAATCAAACCCTTTGTTTGATCCACAAAGGACTTTGGGTTTCAGGATTTGGAGAGTCCCAATATATCCCCACAGCTCTTGAAAAATGATGAAATGTGAATTGTCACGAGGGTTGACCGCTCCAACGCACACCACTTGTTTCCACTAAATTCGGCTTTTCAGGACTTGAGAAAACGACCCAACAATCGTTCCTCTTGACTTATGATTCCCCGAACTCCAAAATGTCGGAATGCCGAAATGGGCTCAACGTCCCATGAAATGTGCGATCGATGGCCTTTCGTGACTCTGAGTACCAGGACTTCATGATTATCAATCCCAACTCACTTTCCACACCAATTCCCAAATTCTGAAATAGTGACCCTTCTTCGGGATTTCTTGTACCGGGGGGTTTGAAGCTCTCTATTCCAAAAATCACTTGTCTCCTCTACTTCCCAGACTCCAAAATGTCGAAATGCGAGGATGGCTCTTTTCGGTATTTCGCAAACCGGGAGTTTGAAACTCTCGATTTCAAATCACTACCTTCTCAGTTTCCTGAACCCCAAAATGTCGAAATGTCAAAATGCCACTTCAAAAATACTTCGCGTTTCATGGTTTTCGGTGTAAAGTGCCTCGACTCCTTGTCAATAGAAATGTCGAAACGCCGATCCCCAAAATGCCAAAATGCCCTTCAAGGATACTTCACGTTTCGCGACTTCGGGCTATTAAGTGTAGAGGGTCTCGGTTCCTTGTCATCGAAATTTTCGGTATGTCAAACTCTAAAATACCGAAATTCTGAAATTCCGCTGCTAGTATCCCTTTCGCGAATCGGGAGTTTGAGTGACCAAGGGTTTTGACCTGCACTTCAAACTTACGGGTCCCTAATTTTGAAATGATTTGACGACTCAGACAGACCACGATCAATAGTCCACGTTGATTCTTGAATTCAAGGTGGCAGATTCATCCAACTCCTAACCACCTTGTAGCTCCTCTGGATCCTATGGTCCTTGCGAATTCGCGAATTCTCCATAGAGAATTTTGACCACCATATGTGCTCTTCAATGACCCCTGTCCAACGAATCAACCTTCTCCCTCCTAAAATTAACTTCTAGAATACGATTTCAATCTCCACCTCCCTTTGAACACTTCAAAGGTTAAATCCCTCCTGAGATTTCACTTATAAACTCAGGATTCCAAAAGGACCCCTGCTCACACTCCTTGCGGCAAACCTTCAAATAACCTCTGGTTATTTGAATCTTTGACCCTGTGCACTCCTTGCAACAGTGGTCATTCAAACTTCCTTCTAGATTTATAAAATCCAGGGCTTCAATTGGCCTGCGCACACCTTGCACGGGTTTGTTCTTCACCTGCACTTCAGCTGGTATGAGAACAACAGTATCTCTCCTGAGATTTCTGAGATAAAAATCAGACCCTCGTCAACGCACACCTTATGGACGTTCACTGCACTCCTTGCACTCAACATGAGAAACAATTGAAACTCATTCTTCTCCTCTCTCAGACTTCATACACTCAACATGAAATCATACACATAAAACAACATTGAAACAAAGCAACTGTAAACATACCATTCAACAAATGTAAACAGTAAGCATCACAACACCATGAAAATTGAGTCAAAGCTTCATATATTAACTCAAGTGCTATTGTACATGGGTTCTTCTCTACACCTCTCTACTACAACTCTACTGCTTATGAAATATGAATAATCATCTATTGTTACAATGATACAAGGGTGAGGGTGTCTATATTTGTTTTCCCTCCTACTCTCTAAACTGTCTAATCTATGAATTCAAATCTACCTACTTTCATTAATTACGTATAAATGCCTTTAAATTCTATAGATGAGAGCAGTGCTCAATATACGTTTCTAACATCTAAGATATAAATGTAAGTACGCTTCCCCTATCTATCACATTAATATATGCTTCATTAATTTTTCAAAACAAAACATCTCAAAAACATGCGCTGGTGCTTTTCTAGCTGTCTTCTACCTTTTACGTTGCTTGCTTGGTTGGCTGCTCACAATGCTCCTGCATCATACTCCCTCGCTTGAAAATTTTCATGACCTCTTGTTCATGAGCTCTTGCACGGTCTGTCCATGCTTTTGAATTTCTGCTTCATCCTCCCAACTGCCATCTTCAACTGGATGTCCCTTCCATTTGACCAAGTATTCAAAATACTCTTTTCTCCTGGTCTTTTTGCTAACCCTTTTGTCAATTAAGCTTTCCATCTGTGGATCTTCAGCTACAGGCATTTGTTTTGCCCATTGAACCTCTTTCTATTCCTCCTCTGCTCCTGCTTCTTCAACTCTGTAAGGGTAAAAATCCGCAACATTAAATATCAGTGAGATTCCGACCCCCTCGGGTAGTTCAATATCATATGCGTTTTCCCCAAATTTCCTTATGACCTTGCATGATCCAATCTTTTTCATCTTCATCTTATTATACGTTCCCCTTGGGAACCTTTCCTTTTTGAGATGTGCAAGAATTAGATCACCAACTTCAAATTGAAGTTCTCGACTGTGTTGATCTGCTCTCCACTTGTACTCTTGACTTGAACTTTGCAATCGTTCCTTGATTCAGCTGTGAAGCTCCTTCATTCCTTCTGCAAAGTCCTATGCACTATCACTTCTGAATTCAGCTTGATCTGCCTCTTTCAATTCAGAAAATCCTCTTGGTTGCATTCCATATAGAACCTGGAATGGACTCTGCCCTGTGCTTCTATTGAGTGAATCATTGTAAGTGAATTCCACCTGTGGTAGAATGTGATCCCACTGACTGTGGTGTGCATTCACTAAGCTCCTCAACAAATCTCCCAAGCTCATGTTCACAACTTCTGTCTGTCCATCTGTCCGAGGATGATATGCTGAGATAAAATACAAACTTGTCCCCAACTTCTTCGATAAGGTCCTCCAGAAATGCCCTATGAACTGGGTATCTCGATCAGAAACAATACTCTTTTGCAAGACGTGAAGTCTGATGACTTCCCTGAAAAACAGGTTCGCAATATGAGTTGCGTTACTGGTTTTCTGGCATGGTATGAAATGTGTCATTTTTGAAAATCTGTCAACTACCACAAAGATCAAATCATATCCTCTCTGTGTCCTTGGAAGTCCCAATATGAAATCCATGCTCACTGCATCCCACGACCTTTCAGGTATGGGAAATGGTTGGTATAACCCTATGTTCTGCCTTTTTCCTTTCGTGTGTTGACAAATTCTGCACCTGTTCACAAATTTCTTGACATCTGTCCTCATCCCTGACCAAAAATATGAGCCATTCAACTTTGATAACGTGTTGTCATGACCAAAGTGTCCGTCCAATCCTCCATTGTGTTTTTCCTTCAACAAATTCTCCCTCATGGAGCATTTTGGAATACATAGTTGATTTCCCTTGAACAATAATCCATCCTAGATCATGTATTCAATCCATTGGCTTATGTCCCTGAGAATTGGATTCTCAGATGCCTCATATGCCTCTTTCAAATCTGGATCATCCATGTACATTTCTTTGAGGTTATCAAAACCCAAAGTTTTGACTCTAAATCCCTGCATAAGAAAACATTTCCTGCTCAAAGCATCAAAAACTTTGTTAGCAGTTCCAGAAATATGCTTAATCACAAAAGTAAAATTTTGCATGAATTCAACCCATTTAGCATGTTTTTGGTTCAACTTCTCTTGTCGAGTCACAAATTGTAAAGTGTGATTATCGTTGTACAAAACAAACTCCTCGGGAACCAAACAGTGTCTTCATTTCTTTAATGCTTGTATGACTGCATAGAATTCCTTGTCATATGTGGAGTACTTAACCTTTGCTTCATTCAGTTTTTCACTGAAATATGCAATCGGTCGGTCGTATTGGCTCAAGGCTGCTCCAGTTGCAAATCCACTCACATCACACCTGCCCTGGAATGTCTTGCTAAAATCCGGAAAAACCAGAATTGGTTGCTCAGTGATCTTCTTCTTCAGCAGATTGAAACTCTTCTCAGCTTCCTCCATCCAATGAAAATATTTATGTCTCTTCTTCACCATATCCATCATCGCTGCGCTAATTCCATTGAAGTTTCGAATGAATTTTCTGTAGAAACTAGACAAACCATGGAAGCTTCATACTTCAAATATACTATTTGACAATGGCCAATCCTTAATCGCCTTTATCTTTTTTGCATCCATTTTCAGCTCATTTGTAGAGATAAAAAAACCCAAATAAATGAGTTATGTTCTCATGAATGATGATTTCTTCATATTAATCAACAATTTCTCTTGTTGTAATATTCTCATTACTGCAGCTAAATGCTTTAAGTGTTCTACTTTTGTCTTGCTAAAAATTAATATATCATCAAGATATACAATAACGAATTTCCCTATGAAATCCTTCAGGACTTCGTTCATCAACCTCATGAAATTACTGGGCGCATTCATTAAGATAAATGGAATGACAAGCCATTCATGCAGCCCCTCATTCATCTTGAATGTTGTCTTCCATTCATCACCTTCTCTCATTCGAATTTGATGATATTCACTTTTCAAATCAATCTTTGAAAAAAATCTTGCTCCACTCAAGCAATCCATCAAGTCGTCCATCCTTGGCAATGGAAATATGTATCTGATGGTAATCTTATTGATTTCCCTTGAGTCTGTACACATTCTCCAACCTCCATCTTTCTTTGGGTTGAGCACTGTCGGAATAGCGCATGGACTCAAGCTTTCTCAAATCAATCCTTTGTCCATTAAGTCCTGGACTTGCCTCTTAACTTCTTCATTTTCCTACGACATCAATCGATATGCTTCTTTGTTTAGTAAGATGGCTCTAGGTATAATATCTATATGATGGCTTATACTCCTGATAGGTGGCAACGAACGAGGTAGTTCGTCCACTACTATATCAACAAACTCTCCCAGCAACTCCTGGATTTCTTCTGGTAAGTATCTATCCTTGTACTGGTTAAAATAATTTTGGGCTTCCTGACCACAATAAATTTTGTGTGTTCCTTCTTCTTAACCTCATTAAGAAGTTCCTTCCCACTCATGAGAAGTACGGTGTTGCACATTTCTATTTTCACCTCTTTGTCTTTAATTGGTAGCAACATGTGAGTCCTACCATTTTTTTCCAGGGTGTATGTGTTCTTTCTCCCATCATGAACTACGTTTCTATCATATTGCCATGGTCTACCCAACAATAGATGACAAACATCCATGGGAATGACATCACA
>SNQJ01S0015637.1:106622-153631 GCA_010110895.2 Picea sitchensis | reverse complement strand
GTGAGTCCTACTATTCTTTTCCAGGGTGTATGTGTTCTTTCTCCCATCATGAACTACGTTTCTATCATATTGCCATGGTCTACCCAACAATAGATGACAAACATCCATGGGAATGACATCACATAATATTTCATCTTTATATCTTCCTATTTTAAATTCAACTAAACATTGTTTAGTGACATTTACGTGATGTCCTTTTTGTAGCCACAAAACTCTGTATGGGCTTGGATGTACAACAGTTTCCAGCTCCATCTTTTCTACCATCTCTGTAGATACGATATTTTATGTGCTAACACTATCCACTATGACCTTGCATACCGTGTCTTTGGTTTTGAAAGTAGTCTGAAACAAACTGTTTCTTTGGGCTGGGTTCTCTGCCTCCTTCTCTGGCTTCAAGAGAACTTTCTTCATCATTAAGTATCTTCCTCCCTCAGCGTCTTCTGCCTCAACATTCCATCCTTGAGCTTCAGCAATGTGAGTTTCACCACCGTCTTTCTTCCTATCTGGACACTCATAGGATTTATGTCTAATTTTTCCAAAGACAAAGAATTTCACTTCACCTCCTCTGCCTCTTCCTCTTCCTCTAGCTCGAGGAAAAGTATTTCTGTCAGCATACTGCCTTCCCTGTGAGATTCCTCCTCTCTCAGGTTGAGTTTGAGGTTTCTTTCCCTCTTCTTTAGGTCTCTGAATTCTATCTTGGGCAATTGTTTTGCCTCTGTGTTGACTTCTACCTCGGCCTCTTTGACCTTGCTTTTGGATCAGCTTCTCTTTAGCCTTCAGAACCATCTAATAAGCATCTTCCACAGTCCGAATGGTCATCATGCTCATCTCATATTGAATGTCATATCACATACCATTCATGTATCTGGAAATTTTCTCATCATCGTTTTCCTGATGACCTGCTCTGATGTTTATCCTATAGAATTCTTCAGTGTATTCCTTCACTGACATCAACTTCTGTCTCAAATTCTGCATCCTGTGAAACAAAGTGATTTGATAATCCTTGGGTATAAATTTATCTTTCATCTTTGCAACCATTCTATCCCAGCTTTTGATTTTCTTCTTGCCCTTGCAGCGTCTGTCAGCCTGCAATTCATCCCACCATAGTGATGCATGCCATTTAAGTCTAGTAACGACATGTTTGACTTTCTTATCTTCCTCGACATCCTCATAGTCAAAGTATTTTTCTAGATCTCTAATCCAGTCTAGAAGTTCTTCAACATCCAAGTTTCCTTTGTACACTGGAATGTCCATTTTTTCTCTAGCACCTATCCTAGCAACAACCCTGAATAGGCGTTCTTCTGCAACATCTTCGACTGCAACTTCTTCTCCTTTGGTTCAAGCTTCATTTTCACTTTCAGCCTCGCTGATATCCCCAATGTAGACTGTGTGCCTTTGTGCTGTCTCCATAGCATCGAGCCTAGCATGTAATTCATGCATCTCTCTTTCCCTTGTTGGATCAGGTATTTTCCTCTCTCTTCTTCTCGGCATTTCTCTTTCCTCTATTGGATCAGGTATTTGCCTGTCTCTTCTTCTTGGAGGCATGGTTGTAGAATTTCTCCCTTCTCTCTGCTACCGAAAGAAAAGAATTTTTTCTGAGCTCTGATACCACAACTGACACAGACCCCCTGCCCTCGGGCTGAGATCCGCATATGATCTTTAATAAAACCACGCCAAGGGTTAATCAAACCCTTTGTTTGAGCCACAAAAGACTTCAGGTTTTGGGAGTTGGAGAGGCCCGATATATCGCCACATCTCTTGACAAATGCCAAAATGTGAATTGTCACAAGGGTTGACCGCTCCAATGCACACCACCTATTGCCACTAAATTCGGATTTTCGGGACTTGAGCGAATGACCCAACAATCGTTCCTCTTGCCTTATGATTCCCCGAACTTCGAAATGCTAGAATGTTGAAATGTGCTCAACGTCCCATGGAATGCGTGATCGATGGCCTTTTGGGACTTCGCATACCGAGAGTTCACGATTCTCGATCCCAACTCACTTGTCGCACCAATTCTCGAATTCCGAAATAGTGACCCTTTTTCGGGATTTCGTGTACCGAGGGGTTTGAAACTCTCGGTTCCAAAAGTCACTTGTCTCCTCTACTTCCCGGACCCCGAAATGCCAAAATGTTAGGATGGCTCTTTCTGGGATTTCACAAACCAGGAGTTTGAAACTCTCGATTCCAAATCACTGCCTTCTCGGTTTCCTGAACCCCGAAATTCCGAAATGCTGAAACGCCACTTCAAAAATACTTCACATTTTGCGACTTCAAGGTTTTCAGTGTAAAGTGGCCCGACTCCTTGTCAACGGAAATGCCAAAATGTCGATCCCTAAAATGCCAAAATTCCCTTCAAGGATACTTCACGTTTTGTGACTTTGGGATTTTCAGTGCAAAGGGTCATGATTCCTTGTCATCAAAATTTTCGGTATGCCGAACTCCGAAATACCAAAATTCCGAAATTCCACTGTTGGTATCCCTTTCGCGAACATAGAGTTTGAGTGACCAAGGGTTTTGACCTGCACTCCAAAGTTACGGGTCTCGAATTTCGAAATGATTTGATGGCTCAGACAGACCATGATCAACAATCCACGTTGATTCTTGAAGTCAGGGTGGCGGATTCGTCCAACTCCTAACCACCTTGTATCTCCTCTAGATCCTACGGTCCTCGCGACTTCACAAATTCTCCATAGAGAATTCTGACCACCAGATGCACTCTTCAATGACCTCTGTCCAACGACTCAACGTTCTCCCTCCTGAAATTAACTTCTATGAGACGATTTCAATCTTCGCCTCCCTTTGAACACTTCAAAGGTTAAATCCCTCCTGAGCTTTCACTTATAAACTCAAGCTTCCAAATGGACCCCTGCTCGCACTCCTTGCGGAAAACCTTCAAATAACCTCTAGTTATTTTGGATCTCCGACCTTGTGCACTCCTTGCAACAGTGGTCCTTCAACCTTCCTTCTGGATTTATAAAATCCAAGGCTTCAATTGGCCTCGCACACCTTGCACGACTCTGTGCTTCACCTGCACTTCAGTTGGTATGAGAACAATGGTATCTCTCCTGAGATTTCTGAGATAAAACTCAGACCCTTGTTAACGCACACCTTGCAGACGTTCACTGCACTCCTTGGAGGAATTCTTAGGAAGAGAAACAATTGAAACTCATTCTTCTCCTCTCTCAAACTTCATACACTCAACATTAAATCATACACATATCACAACATTGAAATAAATGGATACAGAGAAACAAAGCAACTGTAAACATACCATTCAAAAAATGTAAATAGTAAGCATCACAACACCATGAAAATTGAGTCAAATCTTCATATATTAACTCAAGTGATCTTGTACATGGGTTCTTATCTACACCTCTCTGCTACAGCTCTACTTCTTATGAAATCTGAATAATCATCTGTTGTTACAATGATACAAGGGTGAGGGTGTCTATATCTGTTTTCCCTCCTACTCTCTAAACTGTCTAATCTATGAACTCAAATATACCTACTTTCATTAATTATGTATAAATTCCTTTACATTCTACATATGAGAGCAATGCTCAAGATCAGTTTACAACATTTAAGATATAAATGTAAGTATGCTTCCCCCAGCTATCACATTAATATCTGCTTCATTAATTTTTCGAAACAAAACATTTCAAAAATGTGTGTTGGTGCTTTTCCAACTGTCTTCCACCTTTTACATTGCTTTCTTGGTTGGATGCTTACGATTCTCCTGCATCATTATATCACTGTGTTCTTCCATTTCTAGCTAAAATATTTTTGTTCTGCATACTATTTTATATCTGGAATACTACAAGTGGTATCAAAGAACTTTCCTTGGCAGAAAATTATGGGTTAAGTGTTTTTTAGGGTAGAGACATACTCCATCGTATTAAATATATAGATACCTATTGTTACATGCACAAACCTAGGGTCAGGGAGTCATACATGCAATAAATAAAAGTGTTACTTAATCACACATTTGTTGGCCACCCTTGTAACGCTTTTTGGTACCCCTTCTAGGGGTAGAGCATCAGACAACACCTGTATACGGATCATCCTAGATCTCCTGAATCCATCCATAGATAAACCGATCAGCCTCTTGACTGCTATAGTTCCACTAAGAACAACACTCGGGAATATACTCTCTAGTACCTGGGTAGTCAGGCAGTACATATAAGGGCACGGTCTAGCCTCCTTAGTTGGTACCTTGAGATATTGGGTCGAGTACAACTGTTGGACCCCGCACATATATAAGAGAGTTATAGCACACAAAAAACTCTTATATGTAGACACCTTGCATACCCTAACCCTTGGGACATAAACACAAACAAAATATACAAGATCTATTTCCACGCAACTTTTCCTCCTACATTCAGGTTGCGAAATTACTACACCTTTCTTCCTATTAAGAATTTGGGAATTTCAACACTGTAGTATTCTTCAGATCGGAGTATAACTCCGCAGGAGTAAGAAAATAAGAATAAAATTTTGGATCTTGTTGGCACCATTATTTGAGCCCTATCCCATTGTATTCCTCTCTTCTCCCTTATCACAGTCATACCTATCATTTTTCAACAATTTTTTTTCCATGGACCCGAGCCCCTTCCAACACCCTTATTTGGGCCTTACCCCATTGGACTCCCCTTGTCTTCCTGATCACCATGATGCAATTCACCCATAACCCATTTTTTGTTTGGTCCCACCCATCCCTTTTACTTTTCCCTTTTCATCATGGCCCACACTTGTAGCGAAGACTTGGAAGCTCACTTCAATTCCTTGTCCTCTAATTTCACAGAGACCCAAAAGGAAGTGAGGCAACTTAGTGCCAATTTTCCACCATAAATAAAAACATGCATTTCTCCATAGATACAAATTTTTCCACCATCAATAAAAACATGCATTCCTCCATAGACGCTAAAATGGAAACAACCAAACAAGACCTCACTACCCAACTTGCATCCTTCACTAGCACGATCTACGCCAAGCTGAATATCCCTACAGATCTTCCCTCCTTTGACCCACCTTTTCTCTCTGAAGGTGAAACTTCCTCTAATTCCCTGAATTTTCAGCCCCATCACTTTCAACGTGACCTATGCCTTCCATGTGTTGATATGAACAAATTTGATGGCTCAGATCCCACTGCCTAGGTAACCCAAATGGAACATTATTTCTCTTTGTATGGAATTATAGATGAGTTGCCCAAACTCCAGTATGGTGTTTTCCATCTAGATCAAGAACGTTGGCAATTGTGGCAATGGATAAAAAATTCCCTCCACGGGTATGTGGCTTGGAAACAATTTTTGGCAAAGCTTTATGAACACTTTGAAACTGACACCAACAATTTAGGCTGTGTCAGTGCATCGATATGTTCAATGTATATCTCACACTCATTTAAATGTCAATCCAGGATTCGTAATCGAAAGATTCATTACACCATATGTGCCGAGAACAAGTAACCTACCTAAGTCTGTTGCATATAGGAAATAATTAATAACATAAAAATCCTATTTCAAAGATTTCCAAATACTCCAAAATATTCTTTGAACCTAGCAGGGAAAACTAATAATGAAACTTAAACAATCAGTCAATCAAAGAGATTTAGTCCTAGAGAAACAAGTTTGTTCATTTCAGGTGCTTGAATTGGAAAGATGAACTTTAAGAAGCTTGTCTCCTGTAACAATTAAAACAATCAATTCCAACCATTCAAAACAAAAGCCAACTTCAACCTCATGTAATTCAATCAAACCAGCACAAGGGAGGTTCAGTATCATGGGAAGACCTTATTACAACACATGAAGATGAAATACAAAGTCTCATGGTCCCTTGAAATACCAGGTCTATTACAATCATGAACAAAAAGATCAGTCTTACACTTCAAATTAGGAAACAACTACTTTCAACATCTAAGAATGAAATGCCTATTCGATCTAACACTTGTTTATTCACACCATTACAAAAATGATTAACTCAATGCTCAATCTGAAAAATGGAATAATGATCAATCACAGACACACTGTTGTAAACTATCCACACAAACACATAGAATGTATACAAGGAGGTTTACGTTAGTTGGGGTGGTGGGCCCTTTCCGAACCAACTAGGAACCTCTTAAGGAAATAACAGACTAAAACTTTTCACTCACATCCGAGAATCAGCATGAAGATTTTATGTATTAATTCAACTGGTAAATTGGGTCAACAGTCTTTACTCCATACACGACAATGATAAGTATTGTCTAGTTATTGCAACATAATTTTACATTCGTTATTATCAATCTCCCTTATCATCTATACAACATTCCTTATATAAGGTAAGATGATACTATCTATATCTATGGATAAACATTAAACAGTTTGAGAAATTTCTCATTTGGGATTTACATCAATTTTTTAGGAATCGACTCCATCCTCATGACACGAAGTGCATGAGCGATCAAGTATCTTGCAACTGGAAAAATGACTTGGGTGCTTCTATCCAACTGTCTTCTTGAAATCTTCACCATTATTCTGGTCCAACTGGCACATTCTAGAAATAGAGGTTCTGGTACTGTATTGCACACAGTCGTGAGTCTAGTACCAGAATAGAGTAGAGCAAGTAGTACCAGAATAACACACGTCTTGGTATCGGAATGGATTCAGTACCAGATTACACGGTGTCTGGTAGTGCCAGATAGACTTCTCATAAATGAAATTATTAGGATTATACAAAATAAAACACTTTCAATCGAATTAATTTAAGAAAGTTAAACAAACATGCTTTAAATCATTAATTACCTCTTGTAGTCATGACATAGCTATTAGGCATGTATTTGGGGATTTAGTAGTCTAGTATAGGTTTATAACAGAGGAAAAAAGATTATATATAGGGTAGAATCAGGCATTATCTTATGTCAAAATAGAGACTCAACATTTCCCCCATGTTGAAGATATTGCATGTCCTCATGCAATGTTATCAAAATTGATAGCCAAAAACTTCCTGGACAATTGGACCCTCCTCTATTATTCCTCATATTGCAAAATGTTAACACCAGAAGCTTCGTTCTTCAATTCCTTATTTATCACCCTAGTGTAATGGACCAACCGCAAGACCTTGTTAAGTTTGGTAGAGACCTCTGCGTGCTACTCTTTCAATTCTGCATTCTCTACCTTGATATGCCTATCTAGTATTTTGTATTCTTCAACTTCTTGTTTCAATCTCTCAATCTCTGTTAATAATGTTTGTTCATTAAGGGGTTTGTCTGGGCTTGGTGTGAGTACTTCCTTAGCCACCATCTCTCGAGCCTCTTGTTCTTTCCTTAGACTCCTCAGAGCCTTCATTATCATCTTTCGTCTACTAAGGGACTTTCCTGGACTCGGTGTGAGTGCCTCATGAGTTACCACCTCTCGATATTCTTTTCCTTTCCTCAAATCCATCAAAGTCTCTGTTAGCAACCCTTCTATATCACTTATGGTTACCAGTCCTTCTATTTCGCTTGTGGAAACTCCCCAACCACTCTCTCTTTCTAGAGAACTTGGAATATCCATAGCTTCTCTTTGATGAGAAGGTATGTTTGTAGTTTTCGCCTGTTTGGCGATACTTCTACTGGTCTTGCGTATGGGCAGTGAGGCTTTCTTAAACTTGCTGACAGGAGTAGGAGTTTATTCAAACAATTTCCTTTTCTTAGATTTATTGGTAGGGGTAGGTCTGGACACATGTTCCTCTGGTGTTGACCTGTCCTTTATCTTGAGGGCTTGAATTGTAAATTCTTGGGTTTTCTTCTGCTGGCAAACCCGTATTCCTATCCTGGAATATTGAGGCATGGGTTCTGGAGCTTGTGCCTCCTTTCCTTCTAGTTTCTTTCTATCTTTACTTGTCACGTTAGCAGTAAATTCATAATTAATTTTCAATTATTTAGAGGATTTTAGAGGGGGTTTTATAGTTGGCTCTAGTAAAACCTCATGTTGGTCCGTCTCCTTCTCCTTTTGTTTCTTATGCCGCGATCATTGGTCGTTAGGGCGTAGGACCAAGCTAGATGTTTTAGTTGGTGAACATTTTTTCTTGCTTTGTAAATGGAAGTCAGGGGTCTTCTCTATTTAACTGGCTAGTTATGATGACATTTCCATAATTTTTTCAGGAACATTATCCGATTGACCACCTGGTTTTGAGCCCTCTTTTCATCTTTTACCCCTTTGAACCGAAGTAGGACTTACTCTCTGGAATTGAGTGGTTTTCTTCTTTATTAATATAACAGGCTCCCCTACAGCCGATTTTTCAGTCATTGATTTCTTAATGGGATGAGATGAGTTGGGCATGGCAGTGTCTTCTTTACCTCCTGATGTCATTTTTTTGTCTTTCTTTACTTTTCTGCTAGAGCCCTCACTGTGTGTCCCTGCCTCCTGTGTCTCGACCAACTTAGATTTTTATTGAATAAAACTTTGTTGGAGTAACTGCTTCCAACTAACCCCTTGTGTTTTTAAAGCATGAACAACCAAAGGTTTGATTAAATCATGATGATGAAGGCTGGTCTCAGGTTTCTTGGAAACTGAACTCACCCCTCTTGCCATTTTCTTTAAACTCATCCATAAAAAGTGGGGAAAATTAATCTGGGGTCCTTCCTCGAAATGTGATAAAATCTTTAAATGATAAATGAAGGTCACGACATACCTTCCCTCGCAGGTGAGGAATTTCTACAGACTTAGAAGCATCGTCCAATATTCTTCTTTAATATAGCTTTGAGGGACACCCTTGGTCCAATTGAGGTCGTGATGTTCTGGCTTGAGGAATTGTTGGCAGATATTTCTGTCCACGATTACTCTCTTGAAGTATTTTTCTCCAGCCATCGAGAGACCCATAGCTTCTACTATAGTAGCCTCCGTAATTGTTAACTTCATATCCCCAAGCTGCACATTTTCTCCTTCGTATGTCTGTGCAAAGACGAGAGAAATTCCCTCATGATGACCTTTAAATCTCTCCAAGAATGGAACCCACCCTGCTTGTTCATATTTTTTCTTGCAAGCCTGATACTCTGCTAATTCTCTATATATTTGAAATATAGGCTCATGCCTGTCGACCCCCATGTTGGCTTAAACAATTCTCTCAGGTGGATAAAGCATGGACAGAGGGTCAAGGATTGAGTACCGAATGATAGAGTATTGGTTGGGAGAACAAATAAAAGGGATACAGAGGCATAGGGTGTCTGTAGATGGTGTAACAACAACAGTAAATAACACTCATCTAGATGGCAAAGCCATCCATAAGAGTGCTTATGAATGGAAGTGTATATTTCAATGGTCACATCGATACTCATGATGATATGGTGGGGTAGGTCATATCTACTAACAGTTTCTGGCTTGGTGTCGGACGATCCACAGAAGGATATGGTCGTTATGATCCAGACTTGTGTATATGAAATCGGCGAGGATCATTACTTGATATGATGTGAGTCATGGTTCGTGTATAGTATGGAAACAAATTGTGGGGTTTATTTACCATATAGACAGAGGGAGTATGAGTTTGATCTGATAAAATACATCATGAATTTGCACTCTTGATATTTCACATGACACTTTCTCCTCAGGGAGGTGAGGTCTAAGATTTCTACAGAGATTCATGGCAGAAACAGGGGTAAGTCATGATCCAAGAGAAATCAGATGTTCTAAATGCATATTTAGTCTAATTCCTAAATAATACGAAAAAAGAGTGTCAAATATGTATATCCTAGTACTAATAATTGGACAGCAACTTGGAAACATGATGAAAGTTATTTGTCATATTCTTACCAGTACCAGATTATCTAAGTACCAGATCACCTATGTGTAGAATTTGTAGTTGATACGGGATTACCTGAGTGCCGTATCACATAGAGGTGATCATTGATGCGAGATAAGCACAAAAATGAACCTTTTTCTGGAGCTTAAAAATCTTAACACTGATTCTGGTGACATAGATTTATAGGAATAGCATGTGTTCTGTGGTAAAATTCATCTGGAAAACCCTATAGTTTCCAAAGTATATAGAGTAATAATGCAGGAAATCTTTGTAACAAGACGGTACTCTATAATGGCCAGTGACTGAGATGACCGAACCCCTTTTCTTCTGGAACCAAGGTGACCATGCTTTTGTTGGCATTTCCTCTTTTATTACAATATGATAATAATTCTAACTACTACTTTTCTATGGATTTTTATCGAGCTCAGATTAGTTAATGCTCGCCGGTATTTTCAATTTTATAGAGTCTAAAAAACTTAAAGGAAACTCTCTCTATATTGTTGTTGATTTGTTTCTAGGCTAGCATTGATATACATGGACTTTCCGGAATTGATTTCTACAGCTTGTACAACAGATTCCTTCCCTTCCTCTACTTGTGAAAGAGTGGCTATTGTAGAAGTGGAAGGGTGCCAAATTTCTTGAAATTGAGGGCTAAAGATGTGTGTGTAATTAAGGAAATATTGGGGATAGTCAATTCATGCCGAAGCAGCCAAGAATAGACTTAGGATTTTATCCTTAGAGTGTTCGTGTACTCCTTTTACTTGTTCAAGTGTCAATAAGGGTTGAGTACAGTCCTCCTCCCCATAAGGATTATCCAACCAGAGAGGAACTTTAGTGGCTAGTTGGGCGGGGGCAAAAAGGATAAGTTTATGACTTTGAGTGCCATTGGAAATTGTCATTTCTCCAGATCAAAAACTGATGAATGCATAACTAGTGGCCAACCAAGGTCAGCCTAGTACCACTAGGTGTCCTAGTTTGGGGGATTTGGGATGGATTACCAAGAAATCCACAGGGTATTCCCATGAGGCCAGTGTCACTGTTATATCGTCTAAACTTCATGTTGGGGTGATGACTAACTTATTTGAAAGCTCTAGCAAGGTTTGTGTAGGTCTTAAGTGATCTAGTTACATTGTTTTCATAGTGTTTACTGACATCACATTTATTGCTGCCCCTAGATCTATCAATGTGTTAGGTAAGGCAACACCATTGATTTCTATGGTTACCACTGGGTTGCCTGGATCACTATACTTGGAATGCATCTCTGTCATAAATTTTGATAACTTCCCTACCACTCTTATGACATGAGGTTCCTTCCTTTTTCTCCCTAGATTTTTAATGCAAAGGTCCCTTACAATTTTAGCATAGATAGGTATGTCTTTAATGGCCTGTAGTAGTGGGATATTTACACATATATTCCAGAGTTCAGTCTCTAGATTATGTTCTAGAGGTTACTCAGTTTTCTTTACAAGCAAACTTTCTGGGCAAGGGGGATTCATTTCATGGGGTGTTTATGCTACCAGGGAGTTGGGAGAAGGGATTTCTTGTGGTGTTGGAGTGTTTCTTTTTTCATTCAATGGATTAGTCATCTATTCTTCCCTTTGAACCGTTTGGAAATCTATTTGTTCTTCTTGGTTTGTGTGATTATGCACTTGTTCCTCTTGAATAACCATAGTGGGATTTGTTTTGTTTACAATCCTTCCCGATCTTAATTCAATTCCATTAAATGGAGCTAGAATTATTACATATGTAGGAAAGGTTTGTACTTCAATGTTTTGTATAGGTTATGTCGGTCTGTTATTTGGGTTAGGGATAGGTTGTGCAGGAATAGGAGTAGGTTGAGGAGGGTTTTGGATGGGTGCAACTTGCATTGGTTGCTGCATATTTGGATTCATGGGTAGCGCAAGTGGTTTTTGTGGTTGTGGGGGTGGAAGAAGAGTAGGGGGGTTAAATCCTAGGATCAATTGTGAAATATTCGAAGGATATTGTGGATAGGTGGGAAAATTTGTTGGTTGAAAGGGAACATTTCCATATACAGGTCCTCTCCACCCTTGTTGCCAAGGTTGGGTTTATGTTGACCACTGAGGATAAGACATGGGGGGAACCCATTGCTGTTGAGGGTATTGTGTAATTGGGTTGGCAATTATGCTGGGGTTTTGTTGTCTCCATGGTCTCCTAGGGGGGTAGGATGTCTAAAGTTCTCCTCCTCCCTTGAACATGGCCTTAAGTCCGGGAAGAGAAGGGAATTCGTTAGTAGGATGGTCCTCTATGAAAATACCATATATTTATATAACATTGAGGGGGAATTCCTTTTCAAGGTGTTTCTTCCTACACTGATGACAGAAAATTGCTAACGCAACATTTTCTTCCTCTTGTTTTCTTTTAATTTTCATGGTATCTAGTTGGGAACTGATGGTGTGTAGCATATATGTTTCAAAGTTTTCCAATAGATTTCCGAGCTCAATCCTTGTGACACCTCTAGTTGTGGGTTTAGCAATTCTGTTGGTAGGGTCCCTTATACTTTTCCCCATTTTAGATTGACTGCGAGAGTATCTTTTACAATACTCTACTATGTCTGCAAATGGTTTTTGGTATACGTCCCCAGAACTCATGAGGTTTAACACTTCAATGCAATCATCCCTCACACCTTTTAGAAAGATTCTCCAAACTGTAGCTGTATCTAAGGAAAATTGCTTAGTCTTTTGGTAATTGTAGAAGAACCTTTCTAGGTAGTCTTCTAATCTTTCCTCTTCGGATTGCTGCATTTTGAATATATCATTCCTAGCGTCCCTAGTCTACAGTAATATTGGTATTTCTGGAGGAAGGTCTCCTTCATACCATCCAAAGACAAAATTGTGTGTTCCCCTAAGCTCATGAACGACCGCAGTGCCGAGTCTTTTAGTGTGGCTGGGAAAAGTTTTAATTTTTTTAGCATTATCTGTGTAGTTATAGCTCCTACACAATATGTCAAATTCAAATAAAAATGAGTCAGGGTCTTCTGTCGACATACCTCAGAAATGAGGAAGTCAAGATAATGGAATGTTCTTCATAGCAACGTTTTTAGGCATATCCAGTATGTGGAACCCAAAGGTCTTTGTTTCATTGGATACATTTCGCTCCTCTTCTGCCATGTTTCCAAGCAATTTGTAGGGAGGTGGTGAATTCTCTCCACTGAGGGATGGTTCCACCATCGGGTTACTTGGTATCTCTGGTGTTTCCAAGATTTTGTGTGGCCTTCCAACAACAGATGTAGCCTCTTCTATTACCACTTCTTTTCGAGTTTCTCCTTTGGATGGGGTCGCCAGTGCTTCCTCCCTTCCTTGCGTCCTTATGTATTTAATCTAAACAGTGGCTTCAGATATGGTGCTTTTTGTTGTTGTTGCAATTGTTTCCTTTGAGCTCTCTCCTCTGACAATTTTTCGTGTACGATTTTTTGATGAATTAGTGTAAGGAGGGGGGTTTCTTTGTTGTTTGTTTTTCTAGTTTTTCTGAGATTTTAGGAGCAATAAATCTACCTTTATTATCTCGTTACCTACACATAAAAAATGAAATCAATGAAAACGCAGATTCCTAATTAGAGGTAGGAGGAAAACCTGACTTTGGAGTAACCCCACCAAAGTGGATGCACAGGTTATTACCTTTTGTCTTACCATCTTCTCCTCACCCTCAGATTATCCTCAAATCCAATCCAATACTTCATCAAATCAAAAATAAAAATATGTTAATTATTATTGTTTACAACTCCCCGGAAACAACGCCAAAATGTTGGTGCATCAATATATTCAATGTATATCTCACACTCATTTAAATGTCAATCCGGGATTCATAATCGAAAGAGTCATTACACCATATGTGCCGAGAACAAGTAACCTACCTAAATCTGTTGCATATAGGAAATAATTAATAACATAAAAATCCTATTTCAAAGATTTCCAAATACTCCAAAATATTCTTTGAACCTAGCAGGGAAAGCTAATAATGAAACTTAAAAAATCAGTCAATCAAAGAGACGTTGTCCTAGAGAAACAAGTCTGTTCATTTCAGGTGCTTGAATTGGAAAGATGAACTTTAAGAAGCTTGTCTCCTGTAACAATTAAAACAATCAATTCCAACCATTCAAAACAAAATCCAACTTCAACCTCATGTAATTCAATCAAACCAGCACAAGGGAGGTTCAATATCATGGGAAGAATTTATTAAGCACATGAAGATGAAATACAAAGTCTCTTGGTCCCTTGCGATACTAGGTCTATTACAATCATGAACAAAAAGATCAGTCTCACACTTCAAATTAGGAAAAAGCTACCTTCAACATCTAAGAATGAAATTCCTATTCGATCTAACACTTGTTTATTCACACCATTCCAAAAACGATTAACTCAATGCTCAATATAGAATATGGAATAAAGATCAATCACAAACACACTATTCTAAACTATCCACACAAACACACAGAACGTATACAAGGAGGTTTACCTTAGTTGGGGTGGTGGGCCCTTGCCGAACCAACTAGGAACCTCTTAAGGAAATAACAGACTAAAACTTTTCACTCACATTCGAGAATCAACATGAAGATTTTCTGTATTAATTTAACTGGTAAATTGGGTCAACAGTCTTTACTCCATACACGACAATTATAAGTATTGTCTGGTTCTTGCAACATAATTTTACATTCGCTATTATCAATATCCCTTATCATCTATACAACATTCCTTATATAAGGTAATATGATACTATCTATATCTATGGATAAACATTAAACAGTTTGAGAAATTTCTCATATAGGATTTACATCAATTTTTTAGGAATTGACTCTATCCTCATGACACAAAGTGCATGAGCGATGGAGTGTCTTGCAAATGGAAAACTGACTTGGGTGCTTCTATCCAACTGTCTTCTCGAAATATTCACCATTATTCTGGTCCAACTGGTGTATTATGCAAATAGAGGTTCTAGTACCGGATTGCACACAGTCGTGAGTCTAGTACTGGAATAGAGTAGAGCAAGTAGTACCAGAATAACACACGTCTTCGTACCAGAATGTGATGGTACCGGATTAAAGTTGTCTTGAGTACCGGAATGGATTCGGTACTGGATTACACGGTGTCTGGTAGTGCTGGATAGATGGCTCATAAATGAAATTATTAGTATTAAACAAAATAAAACACTTTCAATCAAATTAATTTAAGAAAGTTAAACAAACATGCTTTAAATCATCAATTACCTCTTGTAGTCATGACATAGCTATTAGGCATGTATTTGGGGAGGGAGTAGTCCAGTATAGGTTTATAACAGAGGCAAAAAGATTAGATATAGGGTACTATAAGGCATTATCTTATGTCAAAATAGAGACTCAACAGGCCGTTTGAAAAAGTTGAAACAATCTGGCACAATGAAAGAATTTATAGCCACTTTTGAGAGATTGTCTTTCCATACATAGGGCACGTCTGATTCTTTTTTCCAATAATGTTTTATCAGTGACCTCAAGGATGAGATTCATTCCCATGCCCTCATGGTTCAATGTCAAAGTTGGGTGGAAGATAATAAAAGATCTAAGGAATCACAATAGGTTGTCTCTTCTCAAACCCGAAAACCCTCTTTTATTCCATGCCCTAAACCAATGAATCTCACTTCTCCTTCCACTCCACTAAAGATCCATAAATTGAACAGGGAATAAATCATTGAACGCCAAATCAAAGGCATCTATTATAATTGTGATGAAAAATATTTTCCTGGGCACAAGTGTAAGGAAAAAAATATTTTTATGGCCATCTCCGAGGATGTTTTGAAAGAAGATGTCAAGGCCTCCCCTGTGGTCGATTCACCTAAACCCACTGACATGACCCCACCCTCCAACCCTCCTGAAGTTGAAACATTCATTTCCCTAAATGATCTCATTGGGTTCTCTTATCCCCAAAATCTCAAGCTAATTGGTTACATTAAGCATAGGAAGGTCATCATCCTTGTTGACAGTGGAAGAAACCATAATTTTATTCATCGTCTCTTTTCCCAAGAAACTAATTTCTATATTCATGCCATCAACAATTTTCAAATCATGATTTCCAATTGCGATTCCATGAAATGTGGAGGGTGTTGTGAAAATGTGTGTCTCCAAATTGGTCAGTACCACATGAAATATCATATGTTTTCTATTGACATGGGTGGTTGTGACAATGTGTTGGGTGCAAAAAGGTTACGGAATCTAGGTCCCGTTCTCATGGATTTTAAGGAACTAACCATGCAATTCAACTAGGAGGGCCAAAAATATAAGTTCCAAGGCATCACCATTGGTTCCCTAGAGATCATCAGTTCCCATTGCATGAAAAACCTCCTCAAAAAAGGTCATTCGATCATTATTGCACAACTCCATATTATTCAATCCATTGAGACACCCTCTGTGCCGCAGGACCTCGAATGCATCCTCTCCAAAAATCAAGTTATTTTTTCCACTCCCCAAGGACTTCCTCCTTCACATGTTGTTCATGATCATTCCATTGCCCTTGTCCCTCGCATCCTTCCTCCCAATGTTCATCGCTATCATCATCTAGTTTACCCAAAAAATGAAACTGAGAAAATTGTTCAAGAATTTCTTACCGCATGTGTTATCTGTCCTAGTACAAGCCCCTACTCTTCTCCTCTGGTCATGGTCCTTAAGAAAGAAGGATATTTTTTCATGTGCCCTAAATTTCCCGCCCTCAACAAAATCACCATCAAAGACAAATTTCCCATTCCTGGCATTGATGACCTCTTGAATGAATTGAGTGGTGCCCAGTTGTTTACTATACTTGATGTTTGTTCTGGCTACCACCAGATACGTATGAACAAGGTAGACATTCCTAATATTTCATTTCAAACTCATGGGGCCCACTATGAGTTTTTGTTCATGCCATTTGGCTTGTGTAATGTTCCCTCCACTTTCCAAAGCCTCATGAATCATGTCTTCCATCCTTTTCTCCATCATTTTCTCTTAGTTTTCCTTGATGATATCCTTATCTATAGTAAAACCTGGACAACACATCTTGATCATGTGGATCAAGTTCTACATATACTCTCTCAGCACCAAATTTTCCTTAAACAATCTAAATATTCTTTTGGTGCCTCAGAAGTTGAGTACTTGGGTCATATTGTTGGAAAGGGAGGTGTTAGGGTGGATACTAAAAAGATTGAATCTATGTAGGATTGGCCGCGCCCAAAGACTCTCAAAATCTTGCGTTTATTTATGGGTTTAATAGGATATTATCGCAAGTTTGTTAAGAATTATGGAAAGATTGTGGCACCTCTCACTGGTCTCCTTAAAAATAATTATTTCACTTGGACACCCACAACTGATTAGGAATTTCAAACCTTGAAGGAGGTAATGTGCACCACTCCATTCCCGACCCTTATTGATTTAACAAATACCTTTTTCCTGGAATGTGATTCTTCAGGGAGAGGAATTGGAGAATTCCTTATGCAATATGGTCGT
Organism: Picea sitchensis; assembly: GCA_010110895.2. NCBI lineage: Eukaryota > Viridiplantae > Streptophyta > Pinopsida > Pinales > Pinaceae > Picea > Picea sitchensis. The sequence goes on along the minus strand of SNQJ01S0015637.1, from coordinate 136,413 downwards.
CATTTGGCATTTAACAGCAAACAACTGTCAGAGTGACATTCGGGTCAATCAATCTATGAAAACAAAAAGTTTTCTATTCTCCATGTAGTGGATATTTGGCACCCTTATCTATTGGGGAAGTGCTTCCAAATTAAGACACGTCATCAAAGCCTCAAGTATTTTCTGGAACAACTCCCTTCCTCCCCGGAGAAACAAAAATGGGTGACTAAGCTCTTTGGATATTATTATGAGATCATTGACAAGAAAGGAAAAGATAACTTGGTTGCTGATGCACTTTCAAGAAAATATGAAGATTAAGGGTCCCTTTTTTCCCTCTCCTTCATTGTACCAAATTGGCTCCAAGTTGCTCACCATGAATGGATACAAGATCCCAAAATTTCACATATGATCCAATAACTGCAAGCCAATTCTCCAGTTTCCCCAGGGTACTCTTGGCAGACTGATGAGATTGACTACAAATATTGTTTGTAGTTAAGTAAATAGTCACAAATTAAATCCATGATACTTTCTAAGCTTCATGCTACACCCACAGCTGGGAACTCAAGGTTTACTAAAACCTATGGTCGGGTCAAATGTTCTTTTTTCTAGGATGGTATGAAAAAATACATTCACAATTTTGTGGTAGAATGTGATGTTTGTTAATGCAACAAGGGAGAAACAGTGAAATCTCCTGCCACACTACAACCGCTTTCGATTCCACCTACTATTTGGAGGGATATCTCTATGGATTTTATTGTGGTATTACCTAAATCAGGAAATAAATAAGTCATCATGGTGGTCGTTGATCGTCTTTCCAAGTATGTTCATTTCTATGCTCTTTAACACCCATTTACCGCCTCCATTATGGCTCAACGTTTCATGGATTAGGTATTAAATATTCATGGCATGGCTCATTATATTGTTTCTGATAGAGACCCCACTTTCACCAACACTTTTTGGAAAGAACTATTCAGGCTATAGGGAACCCAATTGCATCTTAGCACAACTTATCATCCTAAGACTGATGATCAAACTGAAGTTGTCAACAAGTGTTTGGAAACATATTTGAGTTGTTTTGCATCGGAACGGAAAAATCAGTGGGTTGAATGGTTACCACTAGATGAACGGTGGTACAATACTTCTTACCATACAACAACCTATGTAACGTTCCCCTGGACAACCTCAGGCCGGAGTGTGCCACTCCAGAGAAACCACTCATGCTCTGATACCAATTTGTAACGATCCCCTAGCCAACCTCAGGCTACAGTGCACCACTCCAGAGAAACCACTCATGCTTTGACACAAGTTGGTAACATTCTTAGTAATCAATTGAGTTATGCCATCTATATTTACTTACTGCATGCAGCTAAAATATATACATACAACATTCTTGCGGAAGCTTTAAAGTTAAACAACAATTTCCTTTCTGTAACATATGACTTTTATATGGAAACAACAGTAACTACATATATGCAACATTTATAGGAAATTACCCATAAGCACACAAGAAATCATAATCACATATATGCTAAAATTGTAACATAGGCATATAGATAACAAACAACATATCATTTTATCATACAATTGGTACTTATATTAGAAAGATTGCCACCAACTGCTTACAGACCATCCACGAAACTCCCAACCATAGAATACATTGTTCATCACTCTCAATAGTGAGTCACCCCCGAGATGGGATTGAAATCCACCCAGGGTAAAGGGCTCCTATCCAGGATGAGGCTTAAGGACAACAGGAAAGACTTTGTCTCAGGTGCTCACTCAACTAATAGCCTACAAACTCTCATTCCCCACATGCCTGTCCCACCGAAGGAAGTGTTCCCCTTATCTGCTCAATATTCCCTCAGCTTCCCCACTTCCCTTCTAGGGTTTCAACAATAGGCTAGACAGAAATTCTCAAAGTGTTGTAGCTGCAGTTTAGCACCTTCAAGAATTAATCCCCAACAATTCTCTCGCTCATAGAACTACTCATAGGCCTGAAAACCCGCTTCTTCAATACCTCTCCAAGCTAACCAGGTATACCAACCAAAGGAGATATGGGAACAGGTTCTGGAATGGTGAAATGGTTGTCTCAAGGATAACAAAATGTGTGAGTGAAAATGGTCATGGAACATTGACTGGATAAATGAGTGTGTACAGGAATCACTGTGAACTCTTCGTGAAAGTGATGGTGAGAATGATGGTCAGGCTCCGCTCTGGAAAGAAAATCCCCCCTCCCCCCATGAAAAAGTCCCCCCAAATGAGCTAAGTCCCCCACGATATGAATGCATGTCCCCAGCTTGACACTTGTCATAGCAGAAGTTACTTTGGTCCACTTGTCTCCAACTTTAGGACTTCGAATAAAATAATTATCCATACTTTATGTTTTAGGAATATCAATATAATATTCCCTTGACTTTTGGCTCTCCCTTTCCCTAACTAGGGAAGTTCAGTCCCCCATATCTTTTATCGTGGTGAGTCTACACGCAACGATGTATTTATATTAATCATGAGTCATGTACAAAGTATGTGCATTGGCCCTTGACATCTAGGCATTCCATCCTAATACCAAAACATAAGCATCCCAACTTATAGTAACCAACTCACCAGCCTATAATACATATCATATACACGAGGCTCATTGTCCTCCATACTGTGCACACCTTAGTTACTGCGTGCGGTATCCTACGATGTGCATACTACATCATTTTATTGCGCAGTTCATGCACACACTATGCCACATGATGTGCATTACCAAATGAGGTCAAAACAACTCACCAACTTAAGTATATTTATATTACATTTGAAATTGGGTTCGGTCAGGGGATATTACAATCCCCTCCTCTTATTTATGCACCGTCCTCAGTGCATCATACACCCATATATAACAGAGTTTCAAAAATCTTCAAAAATATGCGTTTTTTCTGTCCGCATTGCACTTCATGCTCCCAAGTATCATCCTCGGTATCGTACCAGGTCCATTAAACCTTTACAAGCCCTATGGATCAGTTCTGGAGCTACTTGACCTTTTGGTCCAAAATGCGCATCAGATGCACTTGAAAAGCACCTTCTTGCTCCACCTGAATCACATTCCAATCAATAACATGATTAGCATATGGTATATATTTCTTTAAGAATGATACATGGAAGACATTATGAATAGACATAGATGCAGGTAATGCAATCATATAAGCAACTGGACCAATCCTCTCCAGGATTTCAAAAGGCCCACAAAATCTAGCTGCGAACTTGGCGCAGTGTCCCAACTCCAGGGAACTCCTGCTAGCTTTCACTTTCAACAAAACATGATCACCCACTTTGAATTCTTTGTGGGTTCTATTCTTATCAGCATAACTTTTCTGTCTATCTTGGGCATCTTTTAAATTCTTCTTAATTTTTATCATCTGGTCCTCCATATCCCTGAGAAACTCTAGCCCAACTACTGTCCTATCAGCTGGATTATCCCAACTCACTGGAGTATTGCACTTTCTTTCGTAAAGTGATTCAAATGGGCTCATATTTAATGATGCTTGATACCCATTGTTGTACACAAATTCTACCAAGTGTAGGTACTCTTCCCATTTCGATGGATTTTCCATCAAATACATTCTCAGTGTATCTTCTATCACCATGTTTACTCTTTCTGTCTATCCATCAGACTCAGGATGATAAGATGTACTAAAGTTCAGATTCATTCCGAATCCTTTGAACAATCCTTTCCAGAAATTCGAGGTCAATTTCAGGTCTCTGTCGAACACAATTTTTTTAGGAATCCCATGAAATCGTGCCACTTCCTTCATGAAAATATCAACAACCTCTGTTGCCTTGTGCGTAGTTTTCAGTGGAATAAAATGGGAAGCTTTCGTAATCTTTTCCACCACCACCATGATCGAATCATGGAACTTGCCTATTCTAGGCAATCCTGTAATAAAATCCATTGTAACCACTTCCCACTTCCATTCAAGAATGGTTAAAGGTTACAACAACCCTACTGGGTGTCTATTCTCACCTTTCAATTTCTAGCATTCCATACATATAGCGATGTACACGGCTATTTATTTCTTCATACCTGGACAAAAGTGATGGCTCTTGATCGATGCCACGGTTTTCTGATATCCAGGGTGCCCTGCATAAGGAACATTATGCATTTTGTAAAATCATACATTTCAAGTCCTAGACATTTCGAACAAAAATCTTGTTCTTGCGCAACAATATTCCATCAATTCCCAACTTATAATCATCCACCTTTTGAAGTATATTCCCCTGTTGTAGCATTGCTACAAATTCCCTGTATTGCAGATCTACATTAGCAGCCTCCAGAAATTTTCTTTTAACATCAGTTTGGTACATGCTAATGGTTGAAGTATGTAACTCATGCACCTTCCTGTTGAGTCCATCAGCCACTTGATTCTCCTTCCCTTTGATATGATTTATATCAAAATCATATTCTCTTAGAAATTCCAACCATCTTCTTTGTCTAGCATTTAGATTTGGCTGATCAAATAAATATTTCAAACCATTGTGGTCTATTCTTAGCTGAAACCTCTTTCCCATGAGGTAGTATCTCCATTTCCTCAAGGCATGCACTATGGATGTCAACTCCAAATTGTGAGTGGCATAGTTTCTTTCATGATCCTTCAACTTCCTTGATTCATAACATATGACAAATCCATTTTGACTGAGGACTCCACCAAGTCCTTCATTACATGCATCAGGGCATACGATGAAGTCTTCTTATGGGTCTGCGATCCTCAATATTGTAGCACTTTTCAATAATTGTTTCAAGTGTTGGAAACTTCTTTCACAATCCAATGTCCACTAAAACTTCACCCCCTTCCTTTGCAAGGAAGTGATTGGATGTGAAATCTTTGAGAATCCTTTAATAAACCTTCTATAGTAACCTGCAAGACCCATGAATGATCTCACTTCTATCACATTCTTAAGTGATGACCATTCTTTAATGGCCTCTATCTTCTCAAGATCGACTACTATCCCATCCTTTGAAATGATATGCCCCAAATAATGAATATGTTTCTGATAAAATGACCACTTGCTCAATTTGGCATATAACTGTCGTTCCCTTAATACTTGTAAAACCATCCTCAAATGATGTTCATTCTCTTCCTCTGACTTGGAATATATAAGAATGTCATCCAAAAAGACAATGACAAACTTGTCCAAATACTCTTGGAAAACACCATTCATTAAGCACATGAAAACAACTGGTGCATTTGACAACCCAAATGGTACCATTGTGAACTCATAATGACCATACCTTGTCCTGAAGGTGGTCTTGCTAATATCTTCTTCTTTAATTCTTACCTGATGGTATCCTGATCTCAGATCTATCTTTGAAAATATCTTTTCATCCTTCAATTGATTAAAGAGGTCATCAATCCTTGGTAGAGGATACTTGTTATTAACATTCACTTTAGTCAACTGTCTGCATTCAATGCACAACCTTATTGTTCCATCCTTCTTTCTCACAAACAAGACTGGGGCACCCCAAGGTGACATGCTTGGGCGTATATACCCCTTCTTCAGAAGTTCTTCAAGCTGCATTTGCAACTCCGTCAATTCTGGTGTACTCATTATGTAAGGAGTCTTTGATACTGGCACTGCTCTAGGCATCAAATTTATAGGGAAATTAATGTCTCTCCTTGGGGGTAGTCCGGGTACCTACTTGAACACATCCTCAAAATCTTCCAAGACTTCATAATATTCCAAATTTGGCACCTTATCTTTAGGTGTCTCTTCCAAATGAGCTGCAAATATTTGACATTCTTTCCTGTAACATTTCTTCAGCCGCAATGCTGAAATTTCTCTAATTTTACTGCCCTGGTAATTCCCTGTACCTTCCTTAGTTTCCCTTCCTCATCCAGGAAAGTAAATTCTTTGTTGTGGAAATCTAAGAGAGTGTGGTGTTGGTCCAACCAATCCATCCTAATTAGATATTCATAGGAACCTAAAGGCAAGATGTTCAAATCTGCCTTGGTGTTCAGTCCATTCATGTCTATGAGGCATGACTTAACCATCTCATTAACTTTTCTTCTGGCTCTTGTAGCTAGTTGCACCAACCAGGATTTTCCATGCTTTCTTCTTGGCAATTGAAAATTTTCCACCATCTTAGGGTCTATATAACTATGACTAGCTCCTAAATCAATTAAAATAGAAAGGGTTTGGTTGTTGATCATACCTTCCAATTCAATCATGTGGGACTGATACTCTACTTTCTTGTTGTCCAGGGATGCATAAATCCTTGGCACATATTTGCCCATGTCCTCTCCTGTCTTAGCCCGTTGTACATTGTGAACAACCCTACTTTTTTCACCTCTGCGAGGACAATCTCTGAACCTATGGTCCCCTTTACAACCCCAACATTGCATAGGTGGTTGTCTTGGCCCTTGACTCCCTGTGTCAATCACTCTGGGTTCTTTATGTGTTTTCTTCCCTTGTGGATTATTTCTGAAGAACAATGGCTTAGCTGCTTTCTTCCTCGGATCCATCTTGAATTTCTTATTGTCTTTCCAAGCCTTTCAGAAAGTTGGCTTTGCTTTCGGGTGATAATATAAGCATTTAGCTCTCCTTATGCTCTCTTCTAATGTCTTGGGATCATCATACTGTATTTTTTCACTGATGAACAATGGAAATCCACTTAAATACCTTTGAATCTTGACTGTCACATCCTTGATGAAAGAGACATACTTCAGTAGTTCCAAAAACCTTCTCTCATATTCTCTATGGTTGTACTTCCAAGCTTAAGTTCAAAGAACTCTTTCATTTTCTTGTCACAGTACCTTTTTGTTAAGTACTTCTTCTCAAAATACTTCTTGAATTCCTTCCAAGTAGAACTTTTCTCTACAACGTGTTGCACCTACACAAGTTGATCCCACCACATGGAGGCCTTTCCTTTGAGTTGATATATAGTGATTCTACCTTCTGCATGAGAAGAATAATTGTGAAATTGAAAATATTTCCTCATGCCTAGAAACCATGTTTCTGCATCTTCATCCTTTTTGTGCTCACCATCAAATGTAGGAGGTTTGATGTTTTTCATTTCTCCTCACAAATCATCCACCCCAGATCTCTTTTACCTTCTGACAGGGAACATATTGGAGTTGTTTCTTGCTCTCTTATTGCAATGCCTTTGGGAATGATGGTGATGTCTACTAGCACTTTTTACTTTTCCTTTCTCCTCTGAAGATTTGTGACTCTCAGATTTACTTGAGTCACTCTCCTTAATGAATTTATGTTTTATTTTGTTCAAACCCTCCAATAGCTTCATGTTCAAGTCATCCTACTTCTCTTTGGCTTTCATAAGCCTTTCATTATCAACTTTATGGCTTTGGACATATTTTTGCAAATTATTAATGGTCTCAGCCATATTCATATCTTCATTCCTTTCTTATCCATGTCCGTTGGAGTTCATTCCTTCCATGCCCAAATGGAAATCCACCCCTTTGCTATCATTTTGCTGACTGTAATTCCCCTGTGCTTCTTTCATTCTTATGGACTCCGCGTTGGTCTGATCTAATCGAGTTGTTGTTAATTCTGCAAAACGTGTAGCCATCGCAACTTATCAGGATAAATTTCATCAATTCATGGAAATAAGCACCTTTTGATCCTATATACACATCAGAATTATCTCTCCCGATTTCCTTGTTGTTATCACCATGACATTTCTAGATAAGACCCAAGTCTCGAAAACACAGATGCATAGTGCCTTCAGAGATACACTTGAGAAATAAGGTGGTTTCCAGAAACCACTTTCACCAAGAAGCGGTATCACGTGTCTCAAAATGTCAAATTCACCACTCGTGGAGCGGGCGACGGCTAGTCAGATCACCCTTCTTCACTTGTTCGGTACTTCGCAGCCATGTGACGTCAGTTGAACGCCGCCATGTAACGAACTCAAAAGCTAATTATTTGAAATGGATTGGCCACGCATGACAACCCAACGCTCTTGTACGTAATCCATCTACACTTCATAAATGGAGTTCTATAATTATCACTCCCCAAGTATAAAAATATTTGCATATCTATAACCAAAGTAATCTCCAAATTGTTTGACTTCTTGCTCTCCGTAAAGACACATTTCGGTATCCCCAACCTGAGATACATGGACAAGGCTAAGTCGAGTGAGATTAGTTATTCAAGCAACATGCTAGACTTTCCTACAAGTAAGGAGGAAAGGGTCCTTGCGCACATTTTAGCAACTAAGTTCCACACAAAGTCAGCTATAGACTAGTGATTGGAAGCCAGGTTGAATCAACAAGCCAACCGCTAAGAAGAAAATGAGAAAGCGGTAGAAGAAAGAGTAATCTATGGTTGAAGTGGCTGAATGTGTTGGAGAGAATCAACCGGTCTGGTTAGACTCTTCTTTAAAGGTGAAGATCACTAAGTTGAAGTAAGTCATCAACTAAAATAAGCATGTCTTAGTGAATTTTGAACAGCCGATAGCGGAGGTAAAGAGTACGAGAAATGATAGGCATGTTCTTAAACGACCCTTTTTCAATAGGCTAATTGTTGTCATCCTCTTTGTTTTTGTAATTTTGTAATTATTATGATTATATAAATACATAAACAGATTTTAGACTGTTTTATTACAATTTCTAACTGGTAATGTTATGACTCTTGTTCTCTTTTATAGTAAGTTTTTCTTGTAATCTTATATTTTATTTTCGTCTGTCTTAAACGAAGGAAATTAAAGTTCGTAATTCTTTTTAATTAATTAATGCATCGATGTAGTTGTGTGTTTATTTTTCTTTTATTATTATGCAATGTAAACTCAGACTCATCGCCTTCCAAGAGACTTCGCGTGCACTAAACTTTGACCTGTTCATTTATATTTAACGTGCATAGAAATATCACAAGGTAAAATGATTTTCTACGCACCTAAATCTACTATGCATTTCTTCTTCATCGCAATGACTACTTATACGCACTACTTTGGCGTCGTGCACCAATACGTACTGCGCACAGTTTCGATACCGCACATCGATATTCCACATGCGTTTTCGTCCTATGCATGCACTGTGTCAATCTCAACATCTTCCATCGTGCCCAAATATCTGCGCACATTACTTAGTACACTGTTGTGACACAATGTATACTCATACTTATGCGCGTACCAACCAAATTCCTTTGAGTTAAGAAATACTTTCACACCCCATGTGCACCTTACTATGTGTGTGCTCACCGTGCAAGGTTAAATTCAGCTTGTGCATCTACACATAATAATCTTCCGCGTGGCTCTACAATTTACCGTGAACACTGGCATGCCAATGTTTTCCCGCGTGGTGCCAAAATTTACCACGCGTGCTAGTACGCCAACCTTTTCCAAGGACACTCCGTGACTCTAATATTGGTCACTTCGAAGTTACTTTTCTGTGAATATTTTCTTCAACTGTATCCTTCTGGCCCATCCAAGCTCAATGTTGAACTGAAGCTCTGATACCAATTTGTAATGTTCCCCCGGCCAACCTCAGGCCAGAGTGCGCCACTCCAGAGAAACCACTCATGCTCTGACACCAATTGGTAACATTCTCAGTAATCAACTAAGTTATGCCACTATATTTACTCTTTTTACTGCATGGAACTAAAATATATACATACAACATTCTTGCTAAAGATTTAAAGTTAAACAACAATTTTATTTTTGTAACATGCGAATTTTATATGGAAATAATAGTAACTACAGATATGCAACATTTACAGGAAACTACCCATAAGCACACAAGCAATGATAATCACATATACGCTAAAATCGTAACATAGGCATGTAGATAACAAAACAACATATCATTTTATCATACAATTGGTACTTATCTTAGAAAGATTGTCACCAACTGCTTATAGACCATCCATGAACCTCTCAGCCATAGACTACACTGTTCATCACTCTCAACAGTGATTCACCCCTGAGCTGGGACTGAACTCCACCAAGGGTAAAGGGCTCCTATCCAGGCTGAGGCTAAAGGACAACAGGAAAGACTCTATCTCAGGTGCTCACTCAACTAACAACCTACAGACTCTCATTCCCCACATGCCTTTCCCACCCAAGGAAGTGTGCCCCTTCTCTGCTCAACAGTCCCTCGGCTTCCCCACTTCCCTTCTAGAGCTTCAGCAACAGGCCAGACCGGAATTCTCAGAGCATTGTAGCCATAGTTTAGCACCTTCGGGAATCAATCCCCAACAATTCTCTCGCTCAGAGAAATGCTCACGGGCCTGAAAACCTGCTTCTTCAATTCCGCTCCAAGCTAACCATGTACACCAACCAAAAGGAGATATGGGAAAAGGTTCTAGAATGATGAAATGGCTATCTCAAGGATAACATAATGTGTGAGTGGAAATGGTCATGGAATCATTGACTGGATAACTGAGTGTGTATAGGAATCACTGTGAACTCTTCATGAAAGTGATAGTGAGAATGATGGCTAGGATCTGCTCTGGTAAGAAAATCCCTCCCCGTGGAAAAGATCCCCCAAATGAGCTAATTCCCCCACGATATGAATGCATGTCCCCTACTTGACACTTGTCATATAGGAAGTTAATTTGGTCCACTTGTCTCCAACTTTAGGAATTGGGAAAAAATAATTATCCATACTTTACATTTTAGGAATATCAATATAATATTCCCTTGAATTTTGGCCCTCCCTTTCCCTAACTGGTGAAGTTCGGTCACCCATATATTTTATCGTGGTCTGTCTACGTGCAATGATGTATTTATATTAATCATGAGTCATGTACAAAGTAGGCGCATTGGCCCTTGACATCTAGGCATTCCGGCCTAATACCAAAACATAAGCATACCATCTTATAGTAACCAGCTCACCAGCCTATAATACATATCATATGCACGAGGCTCATTGTCCTCCATAATGCGTGTGGTATCCTGTGATGTACATACTACATCATTTTATTGTGCAGTTCATGCATGCACTATGACACATGATGTGCATTACCAAATCAGGTCAAAATAGATCACCATCTTAAGTATATTTATATTACATTCGAAATTGGGTTCGTTCGAGGGATATTACAACCTAAATGACTCCTTTTGAAGTAGTATATGTACAAAATCCACCTTCAGTTCTCTCATGCTTGTGAGGTGTCTCGAAGGTCCAGGTTGTTGACCAAATGCTTATAGTTCGAGAGGATATTCTTCGTACCCTTAAAGAGAATTTGGTCATGGCCCATAATCGCATGAAGCTACATGCATATCAAGGTCGCTCTGAACGTCAATTTGTTGAAGGATACTAGGTGTTTCTTCGCTGCCACCTTATAAGAAAACTTCTCTCAAGCATGACCATTGTCAAAAACTGGTGCCCAAATTTTATGGTACTTATACCATTCTCAAGCGTGTGGGACATATGGCCTATTAGTTATCTTTTCCAAGTCATTCTTAGCTCCATCCTATTTTTCATGTCTCCTGCTTAAAGAAGTTTATTGGAACTAAGTGCCAAACTCAAACCCGCCTTCCCGAGTTGGATGAAGAAGGATCCATCTGGTTGTATCCAAAATTAGTTTTGGACCATCGTGAGCATCGTTTGTGTCAACACACAATATAGGAAGTGTTAGTCCAGTGGAAAGATACAATTCCAATAGATGCCACTTGGGAACCATCTACCATTGTTCAACAATTTCCTCATCTCAAGCCTTGAGGACAAGGTTATTTTTAAGGGGGAGGACATGTTAGGGACCTAACCTCCCTAACCCCTCACATAGGTAGAATAATATATTTCCATGTAATAAAGGCCAATATTAATAAGCCCTATCAATAAGGAAGAACAAGTCAAATGTAAGAATACCTAATAGAACCTTGAGCTTCTAGAAGGATCTTCCTCTAGATTGTTCTTTTGGATAGACATATTTAGTATAAATAGGAGTAGAGCGTATGCGAATTTTTTTCTTGGATATTATTGTAATACAACTCTACTCCACTGGAGGTTGCCCCCTCAAAGAGACAAGTGCACATTGCTATCATTAATGAAGGTGATATTTCTGGTGTTATTCTGGTGTTATTCTGGTATTATTCTGGTTATATCATTGTGTTTTTCCATTTCTAGCTAAAATAATTTATTTATGCATACTATTTTATATTTGTAATACTACATGATCTCACCAAGCGTCCTCATTTACATGCTCTGACATTGAAACAAGAAAATTTATAAGTACACCATTTGAATGTAAATATTAACAATTGTAATGCATACTTATGATTTTATGTCCATAATACTGTCATGGCCAGGTTGTACACCACAATAATAAATATGTACTCCACCATCATGGGGATGTTGTCCACTTTCATAATCATTATTGTTGTTGTTTTCTTTATTAAAAAAAAAACACTTTCATTTATTGGAGAAATCAATTGTGAACATATTTTACGAGTAATAAAAAATTGAAGTCCATTGATTTTACTTAGAATGTCATTCAAAGGGGAATATCGTGTTTTCCCCGTGCCTTTTCGATGTTCAACCATGGCTTGAAATCCGAACTTGAAACTGAGGCATAGGTATTCTTCAATGGTCACAGTTTTGAATTGAGACCCTGCATTTCAAAAGATCTTAAATTTGGTTTATTGGATGCAATTAAATAAAAGTTGGATGATGATAGGAATGACATGGTTTAAATATTTGGTACTTAAAATTATTTCTTTTAGTTTCACGTAGCCAACCTATCCAAGTTTGTGTAGCTCTTGTTTTTCTAGTCTTTCATTGGTTGATTTTGATGTGTCTCGGAGCTCGTTAAAAGTTTTGAATAGGTTGTTATATATGGTAATTTTTATATAGAACTAAATAAAATTCAACATATTAAATTCAAAATATCATATACCTTCATGGTGTTGATGTTTGGACAACATCGGGAAGACATTATCTTAGAACAATAATCAATAATATCATTATTGATTATTAAATATCATATATTATAAGTAAATGATAATAATAAATAGTTATTGATTATTAAAGGGAAACATCCTTTCATGGATGGTCACCATATGTTACCTATATATGGAACACTCATCATTGTAATAATATATTGATCATATCTCATATGAAGAAAAACAACATGGTATCAGAGCTGCACTGGGCTTGACTCCTTCACAGGAGGGCCCAGGAAAATGAGAGTAGAGTAAAATGTTGGGAGTGTTAAATTTATGGGGTTGTTACAATCTCTATGTACAACATATTTACTCTTTACTCCTACCTAAATTATAGAAAGAATTCCATAAATTATGGTAGACAGTAATTTCTAGTAAAAATGTCTAATTACCTAAATATGAGGAATGTACTGCATATTTACTTCTACCTATATTTATGCAAAGATTCACATGAATTATGGAGGAACAATTTAACAAAGTCAAATGCTATGTGGATGTATTATAACCAAATTAATATTTGGGTAGTTATGGAGGTATTCTCCAACTATTTATAAGAAAKAAAATTTAATTTAATTTTAAATTTAATTTTCAAAGAGACGTGTCTTTTTTGRATCAATCTAATATTACTATAAAAATACACTTGAAASAAASAACAAAAAWACACTTGGTTGCAATGTTTTGGGAAAACATAAGGCCCCTTAATTTCAACCCAAATTGTGGGATAAGTGATCTAAGGAAGAGACTAAGAAGTTGAAATTTTCATAGTTACTTAGTGATGTTCTAGTGTTTACTAAAGTAATATCGTATATCATTGGAAGTAATTACCATTTGTAGAAAAGTGTTCTTGTTTAATTTAACACTAGAAAATCAACATGGTTAGCCATATGACATCGAGTATATGATGGATGTGTGTTGGTAGCCGTATGAAATCGAGTATATGATGGATATGTGTTGGTAGCCGTATGACATCAATTATATGCTAGATGTGTGTTGGTAGCTGTATGACATCGAGTATATGTTGGATGTTTGTTGGTAGCCATATGAAATCGAGTACATGATGGACGTTTGTTGGTCATAGTAGAAGACATATTATTTGGAGGGTCATTGTATATAGTTGTGCATAAGATAAATTGATCTCCTCTAGGAGATGCTTTTTTTTGTTTTTGTTTCTTGTTCCGAAAAGGTCACATGTAATAGATCTGAGTTGGATCCATAATCACGGTCACAGGAGGAAGACATGGAGGGAAAGAACTTCCAACATGATATCAAGGAGAGACATTTCCATACATGATGTTCAGAGAAAGGAAGTCTCTAAGAGAAATTTACCTCCCAGGATGGGACCATGCCAGATAGCAGAGAGAGTTCCAATGATCATGGATACAATGAGTCAATACCGACTGTACCACAAATATGGTAGATCCAGTAGAGGAGGAAAATACATTATGAGATGTTGATCAAGAAGGCATGGAAACAGTTCCAGTGTATGTAGAGGCACTCCCATAGAGGGAGGCGGTACTACATCTAGAGGGAGTAGAGATTGAGTTACCTCGAAAGAAGGAGGAAGATCTACCTTTAGTGTCAGAGGGAGCAGAGACAGAGGAGGAGTTACCTCCAGCTCCAGAGGGAGTGTTGATTTTTTTTATCTTCCTAATCCATTGGTTTCATGAGGGAAGCTCGATATATCAAGTATGGTCCAAGGTGACTTAGCATGATAAACATTTACCTATGTTTCTGTGGGAAAAGGAATCCATCACTACATTGTATGTTCAGAACATAAGTCCTCATAAGACTTTAAGGAACATGATGCCCGAGGATGCCTTCACTGGAGTGAGGCTTGAGGTTGGACACTTCAGGATATTTGGGCATCCCGTATACATTCATGTACCCAAGGAGAAAAGGATCCAACTAGACCCTTTAGTAAGAAAGGGTACATTTGTGGGGTACAATGAGTATTTGAAGGCATACCATATATACATTCTTGGTCAGAGACAGATTGAGGTGAGAAGAAATGTTACCTTTAAGGAGGAGGTATCCTTTAGAGATTTAGAGGATCTCATATGGAGATTGATACAATTGATCCAATTCATCCCATTGATCTTGTAGCTCTAGTTGATGTTCTCAGAGATATTATAGTAGGTCGAAAGAGACCTACATAGGCTCGTGAGACTCTGCATGAGGTAGAAGGATATGAAACTCCTCCTAGTACCTTCCAAGTGAGAAAGACACCTCAAAGATATTCATGCTATGCCACAACTATAAGCCACATCATTCATTTTGAGCCTTCCTATTATGAGGAGGAAACTAGTCATCCCGTATGGAGAGACGCCATGATGGAGGAGTATCAATCCATCATGAATAATGATGTGTGGGATGTTGTTCTGAGACCTAAGAGGAAGTTTGTAGTGACTTCCAAATGGATCTACAAGATCAAACACATAGTTGACGGGAGCATCGAGAGGCACAAAATGAAATTTGTTGCTAAAGGATTCTCTCAGGTGGAGGGAATATATTATGAGGAGACATTTGATCCTTTTGCTTGATAAAATTATATCCAGATGATTATTTCCCTAGTAGCATCCATGGGTTGGAGAGTACATCAGATGAATGTAAAGAAAACCTTTCTCAATGGATATATTGAGGAAGAAGTATACATCGAGCAACCAGATGGTTTCTTGATACATGAGAAGGAGTCTCATGTGTGAAGGTTGAAGAAGGATTTGTATAGACTCAAGAATCAAAATCAATCTTGGTATGCTAATATTGATGGACACCCGATGATTTTGGGCTTCAACAAAAGTGTTTTCGATACCAGCCTATACTACAAGACTGTTAATGGTGAGTCCCTGATTTTGGTCCTCTACGTTGATGATGTATTCCTCACCGATACAAAGATCCTTATTGCTAAATGAAAGTATGCATTGGCCTATAAGTTTGAGATGAAGGACCTTTGTATGATGTGCTACTTCTTGGGACTATAGGTGTCACAGAGAACTGAGTCATTCAAGATAGACACATTGTATTGTTGTGAAGCATGTGTTGAGATACCCGCGAAGCACAGTTGGACATGGTATGAGATATACTTCCATTATTGATATGATATGGTACGAATATATTGACTCTGATTGGGAAGAGAGTGCAGTGGATAGAAAGAGCACCTTTGGGTGTTGCTTCATTTTGGGATCTTCCATGGCTTCCTGGTGTAGCAGGAAACATACTTTTGTGCCTTTGAGTAGAGAAGAAGAAGAGTACATTGAATTAAGTATGTCAGTCCATGAAGAAATGTGTCTTCACAAGATCCTTGCAGATTTATCTAAACATGTTCTAGATTCCACCATTATTCATTATGGTAAAAAAAGTTATGTGAAGATCTAAGAGAATCCAGTGTTTCATGACAAATCAAACCACATTGAGATCAAGTACCATTACATTTGAAACATGGTGCTGAGGAAGGAATTGCTGGTGTGGTACCTTCCTATAGATGAGCAAGTTGTTGATGTTCTTACTAAAATAGGATGAATTTAAAGTAATTTTGTGACAAACTTAGCATGGTAGAGAATGCCTCCCTCAATGACAAGGAGTGTTGATGTTTGCATCTTCCATATATATTCTCCAGATCATACTCCTCTATGATTAAGTTGAGTTGATCTATGATAATACTTATCTGAGAAGGGATAAGTGTATTTGGTCTTATATCCCAATGTCCCTTGTGGACATCACATGAGGACACGTCCCATGTGGATATCACATGAGGACATGTTAAGGGAATTGACCTTGACATCACACACTATGGGGAGTTGACCCTAGTGTTTCTAGAGGGAGTAACCTCTATAATTCCACATGGGAGTGCCATGTGTGACAAACATTCTCTAGATAGTACTCCTTTGTGAATTGAGTTGAGTTGATCTGTGAGGACACTTATCTAAGAAGGGCTAAGTGGGACACTTATCCAAGAAGGGATAAGTGTGTTTATGATTATATCCCAATGTCCCTTGTGGAGATCACATGAGCACACGTCCCTTGTGGAGAGCACATGAGGACATGTCAAGGGATTTTACCTTGATGTCACACACTATGGGGAGTTGAACCTAAGTGTTCCTAGAGGGAGTATCATCTAGAAGTCCACATGGGAGTGCCATGTGTGACAAAACTTTTTCTACTATGGTGGTTTTGTACCACTGGCAAAGACTGTGTGTCTCTAGACAATAATTGTGTACTACTATGGAAAGATACCTCCCTAGCTAAGAGGGAGTGTTGATGTTTTCAACATTGTGCATACATTCTTCTAGATTGGGATAAAAACCAAGGGAGATAGGATACATTTATCATAAAGGTGTACTTGTGGTAAATGGGCCCAAACATAGTCCTTCCTTGATAATGACAAGGGATAATATGCACTCAAGGTGCTTGAAGTGATTTCCACATGTCAGTTAGCATCATGATGACATTCACTCACAGGTGTGTACTTGTGGTGAAATATCTCGGGGTGGTATTTGTCCTAGTCATGGTGATATGACAAGGAATAATAAAGACTGAAGATGCTATATGGTATTACATGCAAACCCAAAGTGAGCCTGATCTTAGAGAGAGATAATTGGATCAAAGGGAGAGAAGATAGAAGGAGTTTCTCCTCGGTTTAGGTGGGAGAGACACATCTCCCAAGACTGATAGAAAAGTTTCATGACTATAGGGTGAAGTTTGTATACTTCAAATAAAAGCTTGGAATGATGCAGGATGTCTCCCTCATTGAGAGGGAGTTTTCTTGTTTAGACAACATCAGGAAGACATTCTCTTAAAATAATAATTAATAATATAATTATTGATTATTAAATATCATATATAATAAGTAAATGATAATAATAAATAGTTATTTATTATTGAAGGGACACATCCTTTCATGGATGGTCATCATATGTTCCTTATATATGGAACATTGATCATCATTGTAATAATATATCAATCATATCTCATATGGAGAAAAACAACACTTGGACCAAGTGGCATATTTCCTTCTTTTCTCACTGTCTTCTCTTTTTCATCCTCCAATAGATTCTTCCACTCACTCTCAAGAATCATCGAAGGATTCTCATACCTACTGTTTCTTTGCAAATGAACCCTATATTTATCCCTCACATATTTTATATATGTAATGTTCGATGAGGTGACTCCAATTTTGTTGAAGGATCCACTAAACAAGTCGACCAAGTGGTCAATAAGATCCTTTTTCAATATGGAATTATGATCATTCCATGGTGTGTGTATGGTGGGACCAAAAATATATAAGGCTTTGTCATTTATATGATTAAAAAAAATGTTTCCTATGAAAGAATATGATCATTAATTTAAAATAATCAAACAGATATATGTTTCAATTAGATAACAGAAAATAATTAATACATTCATAAATACTTGGGATTTTTGGTATCTTGATCGGAACAATGTTCTCATCCACAAAAAAGGTAACTAACATTTTTCCCTTGCTATTAGCACGTGACAATACAGGAAATCAATTTTTAGAATCACCAATTGGCTCATCTCCACCATCATGTGTTTGGTTTGGAATACATTGGGAGGGCGTATCACGGGCCTCATAAGGTTCAATCATTTGAGTCATGGGGATATCAACCATATCCAAAGAGCCAAAGAGCCTCCCAATTATATGGCTCATGGTAGGAACTGTGGAATTGGAACATCACTACTACCAACACCATCCTCAATAGCAGGATGATGAGCAACTCTAAAAAATCCTATATAAAGGAAACATTTTTTATTCATATCGTATAAAATTAGAAAAACTAAATTCATAAATAAATATATGTGATAAATAACCTTTTTAAAATATGACGCTTACAACATATCATTGTATATATTCCATAAAAACTCTTTATCTGTATTTGTTCTCCTCTATTGGTTCACACCTATCCAATGCAATAAGTTCATTGTTTTCCTTTCTCAGATCCTTTTCAATTGTCTCAATCAAGTCCATGGATTCAAACAATTCGTCATTGTCTCCCACATTGTCAACATCAGGTGTTGAAAACTACATACATCAACAAATAAACAAGTTAATTCAATTAAAAAATAAAAAAAATCACTTTAAATGGATATGGATATTTTTAGTTGTTTATCTTCTTCGAGGTTGGTTCCATCACACAATCACACTACCATAATATAAGAAGCACAACATATTAAAATGTTACCTTATAATATGAGAAGCATGAGATATTAAAATGAATGTTAAAAATAAAAAACAAGAGTCATTAAATAGATGTTGGTTGAAGTTATGGTGTTAATTTCCATCTTATACGATGGATCAACATCCATTTTCATTCATCTTCTTGTTAACACCATTCATATGTGCATAATTTTTCTAAATACATACCTATGCTAAGAAAACTCATCTAAACCATATTTTCATCAAATAAAAAGAAATGTCATTCTTTATTCCATAAACATCCTAATATGTGACAACTATCAACCTTATGCAAATAAAAAAATAGTACTTTCACCAAATGCTCATTAATATGGTTTAATAATGACTTGGGTTGAGAATGGTAAGCTCAGAATGGCTAAATGATGATGAATGATATACATACTAACAAGGTATGATCTTGGCTAGTTCCATACATTCTTTCTTTAGGATTTAAACTTGATTTGTTTTTTAAATTATGTATATGCCATTAGAATGATGAACCAGGAAGCTAATAAGGGCAAGTAATGATGAAATATCCAACAACTATTTAAAAACAAAAATCCAATTTGATATTTTCATTTCCATTATAGTACATAGTAGAGGCATTTATAGAATAGAGTATAGAAGATAGTATATAACATAGTACATGCATGTATATAACATAGTACATTTGGAACAATTTCTTAACAAGGTATGAGCTTGTCTAGTTCTAGGCATTTTTTCTTCAGGATTTAAGCTTGCTTTGGTTTGTAAATTATTTGTATGCCAATAGAATGATTAACCATGAAGCCAGGAAGGAAATTGTATCTCAGATATAAGATACATAGACTGAAAAAAGTTATGTAGATACATAGGAAGAAACAATAACATAAACAATTTATAGAATGATACATATTGAAAAAATGAATCTCAAACACTGGTAAATAATTTTCATCCTTGTTCTTTACAAATCCTAAAAAGATTTATCCTTGATATTTATTTGAAGGACGATGACACTCTACTCCCTAAATTGTTGATCCTTGTTCTTGAACTCCTTTTTTCTTTTATTCTATCTCTTTTGCTAGTTGTATTAGTTGTTCATGCAATTATTAAGGCATGAATTTCCACAAATAATTTTCAGTTCCTATATTCCTTAAAAAGTTATGAGATGTGATCATAACTATTGTCAGATTTACATTCTTATTTTCAAATTGCACTACCCTTTCCTAATTGTCTGATAGATGCTTTTGTTCAATCCATCAAGTAATATTGAGCTATATTCCTCCAATGATTACCTATAGGATAGTTGTAACTACACATTTTTCCGGAAGCTATATCAAGCTCTGTATATCTATCATATGATGGAATATTAGGAATAAAGTTTTGATTTTCCATAATAATTGAAAACCATCTATTGACATGAAGAAAATAGTTTGACCTTTGAAAACTCCATTAATATCTTCAAATTTAGTTATATCATCCATTGAATTTATTAGCATATATTTATATGATTCCCGTTGAATAAAATTTCCATTTTTATCCCAAAATGAAGGTAGTCCCATTTGAACTAATTACTTGTATATTTTCATGAAGGTTTCAATACGTCTCTGAATTAAACTACATTTATTTTGAGCTTGATGAACCCGATTATTCCTTCTTAATACCTTTGTAGCATCCATAATTAGAGAAGTACGATGATTGAAACCCAAATCCTTTACATGATTCCAAGTCTTAGAGTTAAGGAATTTTATAACATCGTCAACCTCCTCTGGTTTTTCACTCAGTTCTTTGAGGATTTTATTTATATTCTATTGAATTTCTGAAGCCAAGATAGACTCATCAACCACTAATGTGAAATAATTCCATGATTTAATTATATCTGAGATGATATGATCCCAAAGAATATGTCTTTCTCCAATTAAATATGGTTTACAAGTTATATTACTATTGGGAGGCCTTTTCGGCCCTTATAATAAGCCATCATACATTATACACTAGCATAATAATGTATGAATACATGTAATAAATTATGTAAATTCACATAGAGGATAAATGCAACCTAACGAAGGATTAGTTAGAGTGGGTACAACTGCTCCAACCATATCTATATTGTATAAGTACTCATGAATACGGAATACAAAATCAGATGGATATCCTTCCGACATATCTCTCTCTCTTCTTGAGTATGGGTGTGTCCCTATTATTTATCCTATAATGTAGCTCTATTTTCTTGAATGCATCCCTCTAATTCCATGGACTACAACACTTTGGTTCCATTGTCATATGACTTGAACCGGGACAAGCTAGAGAATTTGATTAGTCATGGATGAAATATTGTTGAGAAAGGATGATGAAGATTTGATGAATACTTATTCATGTTGATGCTCATGGAAATAAATAATCTTGTGATGAATATGATCTTGGAGAAGCCCTTTTTATGGTGGGTGAGGGTTGAACGAAAGAACTCTGCACAAGAAATGAGAGATTGATTTTTCAAGGCTATTCGTGGATGCTTCTCACTTGTGGAACCTCCTCGCTTGAAAACAAGTATGCACATAAAAATACAAGAATAAATTATTCAAGCGTGTATTCATATCCATATATTTGCATCGGTGGATTGAAATCATTTGAGTTGAAGACAAGTTTTTCATCATCATCCAGATATTAATATCACTGTATGTTGGTGTACTCCATTCATTTTTCCATAGTTTATATTAGCATAATAACACAATCATTCTATGTGATGGTAGGACCAATCCAAAATTATTTTTTGACAATATTGAATGTGGAAAGGGAAATATTGACTATATTATCCTTATCCCATGTTCTTGTATTCTTTTATTCCTTTCTGGCCTATCATAGCGATGCACTTAAAATGAAAACTAGCGCTATACAATGCACTTTCAAATACATGAGATTATATTAATGCCAAAATATAGGTCAAAATATTATTCCAACGATCGCCATGATACCTAGACATGCATATCTTCATCAATGGGATGCATTAAATCTCTTAATCTACAAATATTTACGGTCTTATCGAACAAAATTGATTATAGAAGGTTACTGTCAAACCCTACAACCAAGCAGGTTATTGCATCAAAATGATTAAACCATGGGATTTTTTGATGTCATTCAATTTCCACATGATTATCAGATCGGAAAATATTCTTGAGATGGTCTCTCCTATTTGGTAGTGTGGTTTATATTTTTATAGAAATATGATTCCTTTTCATACCATGCCATACTTGGACCTTCTTATCTATGTGGGTACTATACAATTTATTTCTTGCTACCACAAAGACTTTATTCATGCATAAGCACTAGGCTAATTCATGTTGTTATTAGTGTTTTATGAGAACTAGAATAAAATGTAATAGACATAGAATTTCAAGAGTTCTCTTTACATATCATTTTGAGTATTTTCATTACCATTCGACTTGCATGAGGGTTGTTTGTAGAAATGTCAAAAAATTAATAGTTCGTTGTTACCACATTACAATGTTGTTGTTAGTATTTACATTCTTCTTCGTGTTGTGGATCATTTTGCAACATTATATAATTGATATTATGGAGTATTTCATGAGGAGATGGATGATGATGCTTGTTTTTGGACTCTTAAACTAAATATTGAATCATTTACATCATGATTATTTCTAAAATATGGGCATTGGAAAAAAAATCCTAGCATCTTGAGATCAAAACACTAATAAAAATCAGAAATACCACACAACCATTTGTGGGCTCCTCTCATGCCAAATGATTTATTATTCAAATAGGTATTGAGGAAAATAATCTAAAATATTCTATTCAAATGTATATCATCAATGGAGAAAAATATGGAACCGAAACTAATCCAACTACACCTTCACGAATACCTGCAGGATCTTCTAGTGGATCTATTGTGACAGTTGTAGTCGATCCTATTGATGTTTTTCTATGTACAAATAGAGGAGGAAGTGTCAGAGTACATGTTTCATTCTATGGTATTATAAGGTTGTTTTTCATCCACACTATTCCCCTACCACGTTTTTCTTTGTTGGATGATCATTTAATTTCTTGACAGAGAAACTGGTGGACATATCAGATGTGGGAGTATTAGTGCATATGTTTCCAACATAAGAATTGATATCATTAATGCAAGATTGAACATTATGGATTATTTTTTCCAAAATTTATGAAGAGGTTTGGTATGGTAAAGTGCACTCCTAAAGACAGTTGAAACCCCCTTTGGATCAAGGCCCCAACTTTGATCCAAAGACAAAAGAAAATAAATGGACATTAACTTCCCTTTAGACCTACTTCAACAATCAGATTTATAAGAAATAGATGGATGACATACCTTTTTAACAATGGTTTTCCTTCCTTCTCTAGCCTTTGACCTTGTTCACCAATCTCCTAGGCACAAGATAGGACCTGCAATGAACAAAGAGGAATATCCTTTCTTCTACTCTATTTTTCTAGGTGACAACAAATCTATCTATGACGACTTTAACAAAAATAGACATGCACTTAACAAGTGAGACAAACCATGAAGGGAATAGGACAATTTATATATTAATAGAAATGCATAGTGAATCACTTACAATCCAACGTTGGAGTTGCAACAACTCCTCCAAGATCTCCTATCCATCGCTCTCCTAAATGTCTCAAGATCATAATTATGTTGCTCTCATGGATTCTCCTCCCTTTTCAACCTAGAATGAACTCATTATATAGGAGTTGGAGGATTAACCATCATGAAGTATTTTATGAAATGGTTGAGGATTTTTCTCCATAAGTTGATATTCATTTTACTTAAGATGGTGCCACAAGATATGACTCAAATACTTGACTTCATATTCTCGAAAATAACCCTTAGAATCAGGTGGGATAGCCATAACTCCCTCCAACCACTTAAATGCTCCTCTAACATTGAACACAGGGTTTTGACAATGCTCCCTATACATGGGCATGGGAGAGTTGACAAGAGTTAAATGCTCTCTATACACATGCAGGGGAGCGTTGAACTTCAAAAATGGTAAAAATATCAAGGTAAAAGGCATTGTTTTGACCTTCTCATGAAGTTTTTTTCTCCTCCACAATGACTATGGATTATGAAAAATGTTCTCACATGGTAATAAAGTTGAAACACTTAATAAAGTGCATGTGTCACTTATTAAATTGCATGTGACACTTATTAAAGTGCACACGACACTTGGTAATGTGCATATGTCACTTGATAAAGTGTATGCAACACTTAGTAAGGTGCATATGACATTTAGTAAGGTGCATACGACAATTGATAAAGTGCATGAAACACTTAGTAAGTTTCATATGACACTTGATAAAGTGCATGCGACATTTATTAAGGTGCACACGACACTTGATAAGGTGCATATGACACTTACAACACTTAAGTGCGACATTTAGGTATGTAACAGATGGCCCCTAAAGTGTGAGGTCATAGGGGAGACTAATGGATGAAACACTTTACAAAAATATTCATGCAAGGGTGCTAAAGTAGGAGAGCCTGGCATAAGCTACAAAAAAACATAAAACAATATATATGTATCATCCCCAAGGTAGGCATACCTATGCTTGAAATAAACCGACTCAAATCATGGTTGCTGACCAACACACTGCAGATCAATGAAATCATTGACTAATGATATGGACACCAAACATACAATGTGGATCCATACCTCCATGACTCAATCAAGTCATATCCATGAAAGAATACACAACGGAGATAAAAAAACATAGCCATGGAAAAATACAAAGTGGATCTCTATGACAACATATACATCAGTGATATTTCCAATATGATGGTTATACTAGAATCTTATGCATAGTAAAATGATCTCCAATGAAACCCGGGTGAAGCACATAACAAAGTGAGCACCCAACTCAGAGTATTCATCCCTATCCTGAAACAATACGATTCTATCCATGTGAATAGATGTATTGATGTTGAACATGGTAGAAACCACTTGATTACCAGCCATTTAATGTATACCATTAACAAGTGCGAGGTAAATCACAAATGATGAAAATGACTCCCAAGGTACCCTAGAACATTCCAATGAATGTGAATAAATTAGATGAATTAAAGCATCGATGGAATCATTTGATCGGAGGCCAATGGTGTAAACATATTGTCGAAGGAGAGGAAACCTACCATTGAGGCATGCAGGCTCCAAGGTAATAAATATTTTCTAAGTCTAATTCTCATATAATTTGTTGAAGTCAACATAAATAGACTCATTGAAGGAGGGCCATGATGTGTCCCCCATCATAAACACAGGAAACATACACCGGAAAGTGATGTAAGATGATATATTAAACGAGTGTGGACTGACACGAGGATGAAAGATGGTAATACTGCAAAGTGGGCTGTTTGAAGTGAAAATTCCCCTGAACATTGTGAGGTACAACAAGTGACTTGGAAGAATTGACTCGACGAGTACCATGAACATAATGTGATGATAATCAGAGCACTCTTCGATTGGAAAGAAAAATTAAAATGACGCACATAATTGGTATGACTCAGAGACAAGTAGATTATCCAACTGTAATATGAGATGAAAACAAGTGGCATGTTCAAGGGATAAAATAGACATCTACCATATTTTTTTCCAAAAACCTGACTCACTTCCTTCAATTTTTCCCCACCATGATTGGCGAGTACTTATTTCTTTTTTAATGATATTGAGAAGGATAAAAGATGCTCAGTGTAGCTCATCTTTGATGAGTCCCTTATCACATGTTTAATGAACCTGAAGAAGGAGGGGTTTGGTATCGTATGGGTCCTTCAATGCATAATTTTATGATCCAAAAGAACGAAAGATTGGTGGTATTTTCAAGTTTAGAGAGTTTGAAAATATCTTAAAGACGAATCCAAGGGTTTTCTTTTTTGTAAATTTAGTACCCCCAAGCCCGAAAAAGTGCAAAACAATACAAGGGATAATTCTTCTGGTTGAGGGTCACTAGTATGTTCATTTTTCATAATTAGTTCATCCAGTCCATCCTTATACCGAATAACGTGAAAGGAAACAAGCTCACTCGACAATATGTTCATGTTTAGGGAGTCTGAAAAGAGCTTAAAGGAGACTCCAAAGAGTTCCTTTTTCATATAGTTTTTACAATCCCCAAAAAGTGATAAAAATATGCTTGATTGTACTGCAAAGAGTTCATTTTTCATATAGTTTTTACAAGCCTGAAAAAGTGATAAAAATATGCTTGATTTGCCGCTTCATTTTTTAACGAAATTGACATAGAAAGAAAATTGTTCTCGAGGTAGGTTTCATTTTTATACAATATTCAAACAAAGAATTAAATTGTGCTCGAGGTCAGTTTCATTTTTACACGAGATTTAAACAAAGAATAAAACTAAGCTCAGGGTCGGTTTCATTTTTACACGAGCTTGAAACAGAGGATAAAACTATGCTTGAGTGATACCCATTAGAGATTTTTATTCCCAACATGATGTACATAGGTTGGTACTTTTCCCCCATCATGATCAACAAAATATAGTGGATTAATTACATCATGATGTCGAGAGGCTGGAGACATGCTTCCCAAGATTTGTTTCATTCATCAACTTTTCTTCTACACCTGAAATGACTCCTGACTACTAATATGAATAAGTTCACGAGATAGGGAGGAAGAAAGAGGATCAACTGGTACATGAGGATGAAATGAAGGTTTAGGTACGAGAGCTAGTGGAAGAATCAAATTAATTGGAGGGGGGGATGTTTCATTTTTTAATGAGCTTGACACATGAAAAGAACTATGCTATTGGGTATCTGTTTCATTTTTTAATGATCTTGAAACAAAAATGGAACTATTCTCATGACCTTCTATTTCATTTTTAACGAGCTTGAAACAAGATTTTTTTTTCTCATAATCCTCTATTTCATTTTCTAAGGAGCTTGACACAAAACTAGGAAATTTTCTCGTAACCCTAAACCATGTCTTCCAAGAGGTCTTCATCAGATGGAAGAACAAAACTCTAAAAAGAATACATGTCAAGGGACTTAGTGGGGGTAATGAGGGGAAGATCAGGCTCCAAATCCCCTATTGAGTGGTTCACCATTTCAATGATCAGATATAATTCTAAAGAAGGTGAGCATATAGAGAGAGGCTCCTTCTCATTCAAATTAGAATACATGGGACATGATGCCACATAATTAACATGTGGCAGGTGGGATACCATTTTCATATAAGGAACATTTAGAGGAGTCATATGTTTAGTAGTCCGATCAAGACCTATGAATGAAGGTTGGTCAATGGTCACAATGTTTCCATTATGAGGGAAACACATCACTCAAAAGAGTGTGGACACGATAGCTTTCATAGCGTAAACATAGTCTTGGCCAAGGAGAAAATTAAATTTCAAGGAGTTGTGGACTATCATAACATCAATACATACAATTTCCCCTCCTAAGGTGATGGGATACTGAGTAAGGATCCCTAAAGGTTCTCTAGGTCTTCTATTAAAATATTACATATGATGGCTCACCTACACAAGATGAGGGGAACCCATAAATTTCCAAGAAGTGGAGGATAGA
Source organism: Picea sitchensis (assembly GCA_010110895.2). Classification (NCBI taxonomy): domain Eukaryota; kingdom Viridiplantae; phylum Streptophyta; class Pinopsida; order Pinales; family Pinaceae; genus Picea; species Picea sitchensis. The sequence continues at coordinate 108,833 of SNQJ01S0015637.1, read as the reverse complement.
ATGCTGACAAAAGCACCTTCGTCAACAATAGTGATATGTATTATGATCTAATAGAAAACCTGCACAAAAATTTGGAAATGTAGGTAGGAAGGAAGGCGAGGCTTCGTCCGAATATTCTAATAAAAGGAAATGACCTCAGTATTTGGAGTGGGTGTCGTTGATATGGGTGAAATTCCCCCTTCTTTGGAGGAATCTAAAGTAACAATAAATACCTAAGCGGTATCCACTTCACTCTCCAAGGGAAGAGTGGGATTGATTGAGGATCGTATTGGATCAACCACTTATTAACTTCACTCTCCAAGGGGAGAGTGAGATCGGCCGAGGATGGAATCAGATTGACCACTTCATCAACCAATGGTTGGTTGGGAGAAGGTTCGTGGGAAGAAATTGGAGGTTTTTTCTATGAAATAGAAATGTGTTCCAATAATTGTGAAGCTTCATACATACGAGGGAAAAATTAAGTGTGGTGCATTTCCCTGCATAACTAGAAAGGAATCTTTACTTGACCCTTTTTCCCCCAACCTGATGAATATTGGTTGATGGGTTGTCACCAGCATGACTTGCAACGACTGACAACATGGGTTGTTGAGAACCTTGCGACCACACTTCTAAAACATTGGGAATACCAAGGCATTGTTTAAGAAGGTGGTCACCCTTACAAAGTTGCAATGGATTTTTGTCTTTCGATGTGTGTTCGTAGACTTGTAAATATCATCAATAGTCCCAACATGATTATCAATGGTTGGTTGATTTCCCTCTTGATTATTTTTCTTCTTGTTGTTCATCCTTTTATTCTTGTTTTGATCCTCTAGGTTACTAGTATTAATACTTTCACCGAGAAAATAAGAAGAAATGGAAGAAGACGCAATGAGCGAAGAAGGAAAAGGGTCAACATAGGGTTGATGTTCTTGGGGTGGAGGGATTTTATTCAAAACACCAGGGTAATTCAATATCACCGGAGTGGAAAAAAACCATGTCAGTAATCTTATAGTGAATCCGGGTAGACTCAATGTGGAAATTTAAGGAATACCAATGTTTCAAAAATAAGTAAAAACATAAGTTTCCTCATGAAAAGGGGTTCTCTTTGGTTGGTAGTCCTAGGAAATGTTTCCATTAACACAGACTCAACCTAAGGTCACCAAATGAAAGGGAAAAAACTACCAAAGTCTCTATAAGATAAGGGCAAGCAAACAGCTCCTTTGTAACAGGAAAAAAATGAATTAAGGATCTTCCAGAGATGAGAGATGATACCATCAATGAAGATACAAGAATCAATTACCCCGACCTCCACATAACAATGCTTCTTAGTGTGAAAAACCCTCAATTCATGGGATAACCCTCCAAGGGTACTGAAAGTGTGATATGACATCTACCCCAATTACCATGGGAAACCCCCACAATCACATTTGTAGATACCTAGGAAAGGTTACTAGGGTTACCAACTCACAGTCGGCCTTCAAGGGTGTCTAATTGATAGTCGGGACCGAACGTATAGGGAGGATAACAAATTTTGAAGCACTTCTATAGGAATGAAAGAAAGTGGACAAGTAATTCTCCTGAGCACCTTGAATAGATTCAATATTCCTAAACCACCAAGACCAAATGAACCAGTAATACTCAAGAAAAACCCCCAATATACACTTTTTCCACTACGATTGGTTAAGCTTTGGAGGGGTAATATATGTTTCTTTTATGCATGTGCCCTTGTGTTTATCCTCTGTGCTAGAGGGGGTTCTTGGATATTCCTATATGACAGTTGGATTTTTTCACTCTTTAGTGTTCTATAGGCTTGTTTTAGTGGCCTTGGAGAATTTACTCTCCACCCTACAACCAACGCCCTAAAAGCCTAGACTTGTTGGTTTTCTATACAAGAAAAAAGTCTAATTGATATTAGATTATGCACTTATTCCTTTTATGTTTTTTTTACTCAAAAGTGTAAATGGAAGTGAAACTATATGGTGTTATCACTCGGATTCCAAGAATACTTCAAAAGAAAAAATGAATGGAATGCAATCCTTAGTTTCGATGAAGCCTATCTACAGAAATGAGCAAGAGGTTTCAAGCAAAGAAACAACTATAACATTCAATGCAAGAAACATGAACTAATATTTTAATGAAAAAGTTATTTTTATATGAGTTAAAGAAACTGTAGGATACACGATTCCTGAATTACTTTGCTTCAAAATGCATGCTCAAAAATGCTCCACCCAT
>SNQJ01S0015637.1:93816-106460 GCA_010110895.2 Picea sitchensis | reverse complement strand
TTATGAAGAAAAAAATAAAAACAAAACATGCACTCAAGCAAGAACTCAAAGAATCCAAATATCATAAGGCTTCTAACACAAGCTCAAACAAGAACACATAGATGGAAAGTAGAGAATAACACTTCTTCTAAACTTGGAAATTGAGTGGCAAGAATCAAGTATTGATTCCAAGTTGCAATAATACCACGGAGCTTCAAAAACTCAAAGGATCAAAAACTTTCCAAACAAAACCATAAGAAGCTAAAAAACAATGCTCAAAGAAACACTTGAAATCCAAAATCAATGAGGAAGACTTCAAAATCAATCATGTTGTTATCACTGAAATTTTGTCCGCAAATGGTTATAGGAATCCAGCATCTCCAAACAACTATTAAGTTCACCCATGGGCCAAAATTACCAAAAAATCATTTCCAAAAGGTCCAAAACTATACAACCAGTTATAAAATCAGGATGCGCTATGACTATACAGGGAGCGCACACACATGCACCATCAAGAAACACAGGAAAAGTGCACATGCGCATGATGAGCGACTATGGATGCTAAAAGCCACGCACACCTGAGAACGACGCATTTATGATGTTGGTCGACCTCCCACCCACTTCTGGTTCAGCTTCCAAGTCGATTTGACATCCAAATCTCGGCTAAATCTGGTTGGGTGGTTGGTCAAAGACCTAAAGGTGCCCTAAACAACCCCTTTTTCACACTAAAATCTGGTTGCATAGTACCTCAAAGTTGTGGTATAAAAAGAGGCCATGGGTGCACTACATCTTCAAGGAATTCATTTGTAAGGTTATGTTGCTGCTATTTTCTTGGGGAATCCTCTTTTCTCATCAACAACATACTAGCACCATTCCATTTGAGCTATTCACATCACCCTTTGAGTGGATTATCTTGGGATTCTTTCACCATTTATTTCAAGTTTTCAAGTTGTAAGAAGAGCTCAATCTTGGGGGTCCAAGAGCCCTCCCTTCGAGAAAGAAGGAACCCAAAGTCCCCCTTTCTCTTTGGTGTTTTATTTTCACTAATACAATCCTTTCCATTGGTGACATGAGTCTTGATTGTTTCTTGTTCTTATGTCCTTATGCACTATAGTTTAATTTTCTTTATCATTCCTAGTTTAATTCTTAGCTTAGTATTTTATGCTTTACTCTTCTAACCCTTTCCTTTACTGTTGCCTTGCTTAGCTAACCCAACTAAGCTTGTAAGCACCTCTATTTTACTCATTTAGGTGACAAAAGAGCCGCAACAGATTGACGACTCCACTGGGGAAAGGTATCAATTTCCTATCGCATTTGGGTTATTTTAGCTCTTCTTTTTGTTTATTTAATCTGTAGGTAGCATAACCGGCCCAAGCCGACCTACAAGAAGCCAAATTCAAAGTTGAGTTGAAGGAATTTCATCCGAAATTTTCTTCACGGTCATGTGACATCTGTGTGCGGGTTTATCAGCCCACAGTCGTGCATTGTGAACACATGCGCCAAAATCACTATATTACTCAGCGCCTTCTACACACCTGCGCCCATCAACCTCTTCTAGTTCATGCATTGGCACTCAAAGTGGCTCTGTCTAGTCTGAGACCCGCACACCTGTGCCAAAAAATATGCATTGTAAGATTTTTATGATCTGTGGAAGGCCCATAGCCTTCTGAAAGTTGATTCCATACATTTTGTAATCTTCACTACACTTACATTCCCTCTCCATATAAAGGGATTAGCCAAAACACATAGGAAGTTAGGGGTAAAATCATAACTTTTCCTCCTTTTTGTCGTTTTGCCACATGGATGGCGTGCTTTGACTGAAGTTAAGTTGGAATCATTTCACATCACATATAAAACTTGCATTGGGACCAGGAATTGGATAACAATCGTTGAGTATGCTCTTCTTTCAAGATTCAAAACGACCTTGAGAATCAGAAGGAGGTTGTGGGACAATTTCATCTCCCTTAAATAGACAAAATCTTTAGGAAAGGACAACAACCCCCCTCAAGACTCCTCTTAGTTTATTTTTCAAACACATCTTAAGATTGTAAGGGCCCATACATGCCCACATGCTACAAAGATAGGATAGTGTTGAAATTTTCTTTCTTAGATTAAATCACTAGGGAAGTTTAAAGGTTTTGTAATGGGCCCATACATGCCCACATATTGACAATCTAGGATAGTTTCAAAGCTTTATTAGTTTAAATCACATTTAGGGAGTTAAAGGAATAGTGAAGGACCCACATGTCCACATGCTAGTTTCCTAGGGATTTTAAAATTCTGCAAGGTTGTACCAATGACATTTAGTTAATTAGGTAACCAAAGACTTGTAAGAACCAAGAAAAATCCACATGAAACAAGGTGACACCTAATTTATTAAAACTTGGCACACTTTCACTTGTTCACACACAAGATCACCAATCACTCACATAGTTTTATCTAGAAGTTGTGGAGGTCAAAGTAATTTTCCTCCAACGGAATTCCGAAACACCCCACCCCTTTTCTTGAAAAAACTATCCACTCCCATTTAATCTCAATGAGGTTGGTTCACACCCCCAATCTCTCACACAAACACATCTAAAATTTTCTTAAAAAATCACTAATTTTTCCTCCACAGGAGGTGCCAAAAGAATTTTTTAGTCTAGGTAGGATCTCGGGGATAGGCATCCAAACAAATCCCCATTATCATGTTCTCACATTTTCAAAACAATAGAAGTTGTCAAATAGGGAACTTTAAATAATCCAAATCAAGTGTTCCTAAGACCATAAGGCAGGGAGATACCCATGAAGGGTTGAAGGCTAAGGTTAGGTTGTTCTATGCATCCCCCCTTGAGGCACCCACCTCTTAGATGAGATCCAACTTGTGACCCATTTCTTAGGCCAAAAATCTAAATGACACACTTTGACTGAGGTACCTAGTGACCAAATTTTAGGACATCTACCCAGGTGACAATTGTGGGTTGCAATTGCACCTTGATCAGATTTTGTGTGGCTATTGGGAAATATCGCCAGTTCTTTTGGGATATGCCCCCTCTACCCCTCATTATAACTGATTGCTTCATCCTTCACTAGTTTCTCTTCCAGTGGATTCAGACCCCATTGCCGAGTGTTATTGGAAGGTCTAGTGCTATTTGAGAAGAAGGACACTACGTCTTTTAGGACACGAGAATTTGTTTTCTTTGTTCTCCCATGTGGAAAAAATTCACCTATCCACATATATATGCTTCTTTATCAAAACACTTTATGTATGATGCCCTTCTGATTACATCTAATTTGGAAATATATTGTGAAAGTTCAAGAAATTGCAGCAAAGGCTCTTGTTTATTTATTGCTCTCACTACCATTCACACACATTCACTCATCTAGTTGGACATCATAGGGGACCCACAAAACCCCCGTCGTTCTAGATGCTTGCTAAATATCCCCCCTATTCTAGGAGGAGCTACTAGTCTTGACAACTCATCGGCTCCCCCTTCTCACACCCCTGTGAGTGCCACTGTCTTAGGATCAACATTGCTTGGTTCTACCTTACTTGGGTCCACTTCCCAAGGTCAACCATCTACTCTCTCTCCTTTACATGGAAGCGGGAGGCCAACTTCTTCTCAAGGAGGAAGGACAAACCCACATAGCCCCCTCCAAGGGTCAGGTACTCAGACCACTCACACTATGGATGAAATTAATTCTCTGCCACCACCCCATATGCCATATTTGGCTTCCCTCAATATCCAATATCTGAATAAACTCACTGATGATCCTATATTGCATAACCCCACATGGCCCGCAATGCCTACCAAACTCCCTTCAGACATCCCCAAGTTTGAAGGAAAATCAGGAGATGATCCCGCCAACCATATCATGACCTTTCACCTATGGTGTTATTCAAACAACATCACGGACGATTCCATCTGATTGAGGTTATTTCAACACACCTTCACTGTCCCATCAGCCAAATGGTATGTTGAAGAAAAATCTGGGTCCCACGTAACTTTTGAATCCTTGGCCAAAGCATTTTTCACCTTCTTTCAACTACTCGTTCATCACAACAATGGCCTTGAACTACTCTTAGACTTCAAACAAACCGCCTCCACACATATTGCTGACCACATCCACGAATGAAATTGGTGACGTAGCCTCTGCAAAGTTGACGCTACCCCCCAACAATGTCTCAATTGGTTCCTCAAATCACTTGTTTCCCTCCTTGCCAAAGATGTGGTCGCCACCTTCCCCCAGTATGAGGAAGAGGCCATTAGCAAGACCCAATAGTTCGAACTCATTTACGCCCAATTCGGCTACCTATACATGGTACTCCCAGATGCCCCAAGACCCATGCCATTCGACCAAGACAAACTTGGGATGTCTCACTCAGCAGATGGATTGATCGGTAATACTACACACCACAACCCACAGACTCAACAACCACCCATGTATGTCACACCCCAATATCCACCCGCACATGGAGGAATCCCTTATTATCCTCCTCCTCCTTATCAATAGTCATACCCTATTTCCCTGCCTCCACCCATCAGTGGACCCCCACCAACACCTATAATATGCCCACCTGTTCAACCAAGAGCTAGTACTCCCTCTACCTCAGCCTATACCCTAAGAACTAGCGAAAGCGCCATGCCTTCCTATGTACCTTATGGACCATTTACACAACACAATCCGTACTTCCCATTTCCTGGCCCCCCACAACCCATGGCTCCATCACAAGGACATCCACACACTAGGGTTAATTTTGTTCAACCCTCTCCCATTCAACAATATCAAAATTTTGAACAACTGAATACGACAAATCCATCCCATGAATCGAAAAATGCCAGAAAGAAAGGAAAAAACCAGAACAATAATAATCCCAGACTAGGAGGAAACCAGAACGTACCCCAACATAACCAACCTGTTGGGGGCAACCAAAACATAGGGAACCAAAACCCTCAAGGGGGAAATAATAAATTCCAAGGGAAAAATAACAACAATCTTCAGACTAATTTCCCTTATGCCCTTTGTGGTGAGATTGGTCACTATACTCACCATTGCCCCCAAATCGCCGACTTTAAATAGATGAAAGAATCTATAAGTGGACCACGTCCCTCGACACTGCCTGCCCCCCAGTAGGCCCCACAACAATATGTACAGCAACCACCCACAACCGTGTTGCAAAACCCCATCCCGCACCAGGGGGTAATGAAAACCCAACAAGACATGCAGCCTAGCCTACCACAGATAGGACAATATCCCAATCTAAGAAATCATGTCGATCATCCTAGCCTCCTCACTAGTGAGGAAGAAGTTCTCCTACAAACATGCAGTCACCAATAGAATGCAACTCCTGAGTCAGCTCCCACCACCTCGGACACACCCCCAGTCGTAACTGGGCCCCATTTGATGATTCCTCACCCTAATAATGACCCACCCCTCCATATTCCTCGCATCCCCTTATGCAGGAATGTCTAGAACCCTCAAGCTAGGGAAGCTCATAATTACAGTTTGGTCGATGATTTGGCATAATCTCCTACTGCTATGTCAGTCTTAGAAGTCCTTCAGACTTGTCCTCCTCAAAGGAAGTCGTTACTTTCCACTCTCGATGAAGTCGACCCTGCGGATACCCGACTCATTACATTTGATATAGATAGTGGAGAACCTCACCTCCCCACTCTCATCGCTTTTCAAATCCCTATTAAAATCCATAACATTACAGTTCACCGCTGCATCATTGATGAGGGTGCATCCACATGCATTATGTCAAAATCTATATGGAAGAAACTTGGTTCCCTCGAACTTATACCATCTACCATTACCTTGAGAACCTATGATGGAAGACCCTCGTCCCCCGAGGGACTCTTCCAAAATGTCCCCGTTGAGCTCGGGGGAAAAACCGTTCTGATTGACATTAAGGTTATCGATGCCCTACTCGACTACAATATCTTGTTTGGTCATAGCTACATGTATGCTATGAAGGTAGTCGCCTCTTCTGTTTTCCGAACCATGATGTTTCCTCATAACAGAAAAATCATTATCATCGATCAAGTATCACATTATGAGCCTAACCCCTCATACAACATTGATAACATCCTCCCTTTCATCCACACTAATCCCGATGCCTATCCACTCATTGAGATGGGCCCCAGAATCTTCAAAGACCCATCCTTTCTATGGACATACCATGGAGCACCACTGTTCCTCCATCCCACAACCCAATTATGTGTCATATCCTCCAACAGAATGACAACTGAAGATACTCTCCATCCCACCGAGGACTCTTTTATCCCTGACGTCCCACTAGTCACATAACTTCTCCCTCAAGAACCCCCTGGAACTAGCTCAACTCGACCCATTCCTAATCTTCCCCTCCCCCAGGGCCATATCCCAATCTAGGAAACAACCCCCCAAGCCATTACCCAAATCTCTTTATTTTACCCCCCACCAGGTATACAAGCTTTCCAGGTAGCTGCAATGCTTACCCTTCCTAACATGGTACTCGAAATACCAGTTTGGTATCTACATCTGCCTGAGATGGTCCATCAACCATCCCTCCTTCCCCAAACCGATAGAGTTTCGATACAAATTCCAATACCTACTACCGAAGAAACACCCTCACCCCCTCTTGCTAATGCCATCGCTATAGCTAGGGGTAGATAAAAGAAGAAATATCCCATCTATCCTCTCCCTCCTTGCACCCAACCTCCATGTGCACTCTGCGAGAAAGAAGGACACCCCACTAATTGATGTCCCTCTCTCCTCGAGTTACGTAATCTCATTCAACTCCCTCGAGCACCACCATCGCTCATCGCTTCCTCCAATATTGCCTCTCTCTCCTCGAACACAAGTAACAAAGGACTGCGAACCAAATTTGCATGTGCCATCTATTTATAATATGGCCATTACACACACCATTGTCCAGCGTTACCTCAATTCTGACAAACGCTAACAGCCATACACCAGAGTTTTCAGCAAGGACCCATCCCAACTCATGTCACCGACATCCATTATTTCATGACTTCAGTCAACGAACGGATGAGATTTCCTTGCTCTTTATGCAAATCACTTGATCATTTCACATATCAATGTCCTATGATCATTGAATACGGGCATCGCCAAATGACCCTTATTCAAAATCACACACCCTCTCCTCTCGCAGAACCAATGAATACCCTTACCCCATCACTTTCTATGGTTCATATCTTGTCACCGGCACCTGAGGACTCCCTACTTCCCCATGGTTCTTGGATTACTTATACAAGGATTTACCCCCAAATTCCCCCCAATTCCCCCGTTCATTTCCCCATGGAAATGTTATGCCCGACTACCATTTTTAATCCTCAGTATCTCGATATTTGTTTTATGTCGAGTGAACCATCACAATCTCCTTGCATAACTCCCCCTGCTTCTTCATCACTAGATGACAACCACACGGTAAGAGTCCCCAATATTCCTCTTCTAGATCCCTTGTATTCTCGACAATTCCACTATGACGAGGACATACTCAAGGAATTAATCACCCCTGATTGCCCATGGGATGCGCTACACCACTGATCGCTCTTTCTTTCACAAGAAGCCTTCACACCTCCTAACCAACACCCCATATATGCGGTCAAAAACAAGGATTTTATCCCATCAGGGCATATTGACTGGTTCAACAACCCTATCCCTGCCCCTGATGCTTTTTAAGAAGAAAATATGGCCAACATTTCCCCCACCATTAAAATCGATATTTCCATCAAAAAGGGAGTCATTGAGTAAATCACTATTGGTGCCACATGCACTACTAAAGAAATTACTGCTTACAAAACTCTCTTCCGAAAATACCGAGACATTTTTGCCTGGTCATACATGGAGATGCCCGACCTGGACCCCTCTATCGTCGAACATCGCATTGACACTTGGTCTGATATCACACCATTCTGCCAAAAACAACGACTGCTACACCCATCCAAAACAGCGGCCATAAAATCCAAGATTGACAAATTACGCACTACAGGGTTCATTTACCCCATCACCTATACATCATAGGTATCCAACCCTATCCCTGTTAACAAAAAATAGGGAATTATCCATGTCTTTACGAACTTCTGTTACCTCAATCACTCCTATCCCAAAGACAACTTTCCAACTCCCTTCATCGACCAAATTATCGATGATTGCGCAGGTCACCAGGCTTTGTCCTTCATGGACTGTTTCTCTGGCTACAACCAAATCCAAGTTCACCCCATCGATCAATACAAGACTGCATTCACTACCCCTTGTTGCACCTTTTCATATCGTTCATGCCATTTGGCCTCAAGAATGTTGGCGCCAGTTTCCAATGGGCAATGACATACGTTTTTCATGACCTGGCTCATATCATCCTCGCATATTTGGATGACCTTACCGCTCTATCCAAGAAATGCACTCAACATATCGATGATCTACACATCATCTTTCACAGGTGTCATCAGTTCAATATCTGCTTGAATCCCCTTAAGTGTGTGATCTGCATCACTGCTGGCCGTCTTCTTGGGTTCATTGTTTCCCAAAGCGGTATTATCGTGGATCCCCTCAAAATCCAAGCCATCAGAGAAATTCACCCTCCTCGAAATTTATGCCAACTGCAGAGCCTACAAGGCAAAGATAACTTTTTATGGTTCTTTGTCCCAGACTATGCCACTCGAGCACACAGTTTCCTTCACTTACTACGCCAGAACATCCCAGTCCACTGGGATTAACATGCCCAAAACGCTTTCGATGATCTTAAAATGGCTCTCTCCAATGCCCCTTTGATTAGTCCACCTGACTATAACCGTGACTATATCCTCTACATATCGGCCTCAGCCATCTCAGTAGAAGGAATTCTCATTCAAATTGGATATGATGACCACGAGCATGTCATTTACTACATTAGTAAAAACCTCTCAGGGAAACCCTTGAATAACAATCACGAAGAGAAACTATCCCTTACATTCGTCCTCACAGTCCAGAATCTATGTCATTACATTCTTCTTTGAACTACCAAATTCATAGCAGATTCCAACCCCATGTAATACGTGCTCAGTCGTCAGAAAATTAATGGTAAATTTGCTCGATGGATCATCCTCATTCAGGAGTACGATATCGAATTTTCAAAACCTAAGAACAAGAAAGCTTTCATCCTCGCTGAACTTATCACGACATTTCCCTCCAACACTACCAGTTCACCAGTCAATACCAACTTCCCCGATGAACATCTCTTTTACATCCCCTCGGATGACCCTTGGTATGGAGATCTTCTCGTCTATCTCCGAACAGAAAAATTCAGAAACCACCTCTCCAGAGATGATCATCAACGTATTTTTCACTAGGCACCCTACTACCTCCTCATCGGGGATATCTTATATCGGCAAGGGCTAGACACCATACTCCATCAATGCTTGAGTATTGACGAGGTCAACAGAGTCTTCAACGACTGCCACAACGATTCTTGCGGGGGCCATCTCTCGAGGATGTCCACCACTCAGAAAATCATCCGTGCATGTTACTTTTGGCCTACTTTATTTCATGATTGCATCCATGCCATGAAATGATGTGATAAATGCCACCTTTATGCTAACAAAGCACGCGCACCACCTGCTCTTCTACACCTAGTCATTACCGTTGGTCCCTTTTGTAAATGGGGCATCGACTTCATGACTTGCAACCCTCCATCCATCAATGGACACAAATACATAGTTGTTACAGTCGATTTCTTTACCAAGTGGGCTCAATCCATGCCTACCTTCAACAACACCGCTGACACAACAACGCATTTTTTCTTTAACCACGTCATATCCTACTTTGGAGTACCACTCCTACTAGTCTCCGATCATGGGAAACATTTCGAGAATGAGATTTTCATTGAACTCTCATCCAAGTTAGGTTTCTCCCATGAGTTTGCCTCACCATACTACCCTCAGTGCAACGGACAGGTAGAATCCGTTAACAAGGTCCTCAAAACCATGTTGCAGTGCATGATCAACAAACATAAAACCAATTGGCATCATATGTTATTTTCCATGCTCTGGGCTTATCGCACAACAGTCAAAACTACCACTGGGTTCACACCTTTTCATCTAGTCCATGGATTTGAGGCCACTCTTCCCATCGAGTGTGAAATTCCCACCTTATGCACTGCCATCGAGCTATTACCCGACACTGCTCCAATGGAGCAACATTTGTTGAACTTAGAGTCCATGGATGAATATCTTCGATCCTCATTACAGAATAATGAGACAACCAAAAAGCGGTCAAAGGCGGTCAAAGGCCACCTTTGATTGCCACATCAAACTTTGCTCATTTCATGAAAGAGACCTCGTCCTCACTTACGATATCACTCACGATACCCTCGGCCATGGAAAATTTGAATCCCTCTAGTATGGATTGTACATCATCCAACATTGCCTCACTAAAAGCGCATACATCCTGGCCTCCCCAGAGGGTCATCCTCTCAAAGAACTCGTCAACAGGTTGTACTTAAAGAAATTTTACGTCTGAGCGTAGCCATATTACACTAGGATTTTTATTTTTTGTACATCTTTTGGTAGAGTTTTTAGTCTTATTTTATCCATACCTCACGTATAATCTATCACTCATGTTATTGACAGATGCCACCCCCATCGGCCTACCACATCGGTTACGCCGACAGAACTAGCCGCTGGACATAGAATCTCACTTTGGCTACTTGGGCCCTCTATTCACCTTCACATGACTTGATCCACACCAACGGCATATGTTTAGGCTCAACCACCAACAATCAAGAATAATACACCACCATCATTGGTCTCCTTGTCGAGGCCAGTCATCGCCATATTCGTCACCTTAGCGTCTTATTAGATTCCCAACTTGTCGTCCTCCAAGTCAACAATGTATACCGTGTATGTGATCCTTGCCTCTTTCGCAAATACCTGTAGGTTAGACTTTTATCTCGACATTTTGATTTCATTACATTTACACATATCCCAAGAAAATTCAATCAAATAATAGATAACATGGCTAACATTATACTAGATTTTCATATATCACATCAAGACATCTTCACACACACATAAACCACTAGAAGTCTATCACAGCATATAGATTAGACATCATCAACTACATTAAAAAATCATCAACAAATAACAAATCACACATGTACACATTACTAATATCCCAAAATGTATATCCATATATATATATATATATATATATATATATGTTGGTCAACATGTCGTAAGTGTTTACAATAAATAGTACATCGCCCATAGGTAGGTGAGTCACCTCATCCCTACCAATACAAAATGGATGTCGCAACTATACAAAATGGGCTCACCATCATATATCAAATACAAAAATACATATCTAGCGGCCCTCATGGCACCTCTGGTGCTCTAGCACCAAGTCCTCCCTTTGGCGGAGGTACCCCACTAGCTCTAGGTACCTCAGGTCCTGGGGGCAATCGCCCAGTCATCGCAGCTCCGATTATAGCTTCTCTGCGGATCAGGGTCCACGACTCTATCGACAACCCAATACACTGCTCAAGGATCCCCTCATCCTGGATCCGCACTCACATCCCCTTGGGAACTCCCTATATAACTGCCTCTAATCGAAAGCGAAAATCATCAAACTCTCCCCCGACCTCGGTCGGAGGAGCATGTGACGGCCCTACACCAGGGCCATCATAACGACATCTCTTGGCTTCTCTATCCTCATCTGTAGGCCTCACCCCAACATCCTCTCATCACCACCTCTCCCCTATTCATGGCTCTACCCACGGTGGTCTCACAGGCCCCTCGCGGGATGGCGCCTTGATCAGCTCAACCTCCCATCCACACGGTCCCACATATACATAAACAAACACCTAATAGTATCAACAACCATAAAAATATCAACCATATGTTATACTATCTAAACAATTAAAAAACAAACAATAATAACATCATACCTCGACGGTCGAATACCTCTCCTGGGGGTAATATCATCTTGGGGTCATCACATAAATCTACTCCACTGTATGGAATCTGCAATATGATCTGTGGCATATGATGCCACACCTGTGCAGCCTCGGCCATGAAGTAATGGCCACCCTCCCCACCCCCATGATGAACCAAAATCATCACCCACTGCCGTAGTCGCAGCTCTCACGCTCCTGGTGGGTCTAACAAAACTCTTGGGCGCAACATAGGCACCCTATCTATAAACCAAGCCACTAGAACCAATCCAAAAGAGAAATCCCCTGAGTCTGTCGCTCGACACCTGGAGAGTTGTCCCACCATCTTGGCATGTAGCATCAAGCCCCAAGCAAAATGCTCACCCCTTAGTGCCCACTACATGATCCTCAGTTGGACACCACTGATACGTTGAGTCGCGAGCGACCCATAAACTCTCACATTCATCACTTACACACAAAAATTTACCAAGGAATCCATCGCCCCAATCCTCACCACCGACCCGGACATGAAATCCTCTCTCGAGCAATATGCCCAGGCAACGGTCGCCAACTGCCCCTCTCCAACTATCACTGACTCTGCCGGTAGCAAGGTTCCCCGAAAAGGGAGCCCGGTCATAAAATAGACATCCTCCTCAGCAGAGAATGCCAAGTTCTCCCCACGCACAATAAAACATTGCAATTCCAGACTTGTAACAACCTCCTCGTTACGACAACGACTCTTTAACAGGTGATTTTTTTTTTTTTTTTTTTT